>CABFPE010001067.1:50243-68366 GCA_900660155.1 Hofstenia miamia | reverse complement strand
CGAATTAAATATACCAACCATCTGTTTGAAATCTATGGCGTATGTTTTTCTTAAGGGTGTTATGAAGGCTAAATTAGATTCTTCGCAAGAAGATTGCTGTCGAAAAATGTCAAAATTTTGTAAACAATAATTATAAATTTTACTATTTAGTTGTAAATTAATTAAAAGTACACTTTATAAAATATACCATAAATTTCTATAACACTGGAAATTTACGAGGATGCATATTTGGAGAAACAATATGTATTTATAGTTGACAAAAACGGTCTATGCTACATAATTAACATTACTTCTTTACATTTTTGGGCCTGCAGTCTCACTACATGAGTGTTTGCGTTCACCTCCTGTTTATTTCGTACTCCACGTATCATACGTAAGAAGGCATTAAATATTTGTACATCATATTTAATAAAATAGTTATTAAATTTGTCTTATTGGCAAATAGCTGCTCTCGCCTTGATGCAGCCATTTAAAATGGTAATAAGGAAAAAATATAAATCCCGGTACATAAGGAATAGTAATTGATTATACCAAAATAAGATTTTCTGATAATCCAATTAGAGAAAGACTATCCTTCTAAGTGAGTTGTTAGAGAATTAACCCAATGATTTAAGTGCACAATATATTACTGTTTGCTATTGCTTACTGTTGAAATGTCTAGAATGTTAAAGAACTTCCTATAGCAATTTTATCATATTTACTGTTAACTACTGGTATTTTGAATAATGTTAAAGGCACAATTTAAATTCCAATTCTTAAACCATATCCTCTTCACGTACACAAAGCAAACTCTAGATAGATATAAGATATTAATAGAATTCTGGTACAAAATCTTGAAACTTTCCACTCACCAATAGAAAGAAACAATATCTATGATTCCACATTCTAAGCATAATGTACCATCGTGATCAATGAAGTCGGTCGATTAAATATCTAAAATGTATCAGAAAAAAACATAATAATTCCAATGCAACTGCCTTTTTGCATTTAGAAAAGGACATGTTTTTTTGCAACATCAATAAATATTTTGCACAAAATTTAAAAAATAATGAATTGGGACGCATATGCTCCTGCTATGCAGTTTCACAAATCATACAGGAGAAACAGTTGCTGGAAGTGTTTAGAAAGTTCTAAAAATTATCAAGGTAATGTTCAAGTTCATCAAGAGTTGCAATTGTCGAGGAGAAATTTACAAATTAAAAATACAAATGATACCTATTTCTCTGGAGAAGTTTTCAGATCCAGTTAAAATATATTGATGAATTTCTTGTGGATTATAGCCCTTAGGTTATCATTATCCTACGAAAATTTGTACCATTTAGAGAAAATATCCAAATTACAAAGATAAAATCATTTACTTCACAATGAAAATTGATTCGAAATTTCTTCTTTAAGATATGTTGAGCAAAAAATTTTGCTCTCGTTTCTTTGTAAGTGTACCAATGTTTTTATTATAGAAAAAATCAAAGATAAGTGCATCTCTTTGAAATGATCTAAAATAAACACTCTGTCTTATTGTTTGCGTTATCAATGAGAGTAAACACGATGAACTCTTTGAAAATAATCACAAAATTAGAAAAATGCTTTCAAAAATGAATTCATTTTACTTTTGTTACATGTGAGTTGATTACCTAGGAAACAGTTTTAACCAGAACCACAATTTTTAAGCAAAAACCGTGCATATATATAAATAAAAGTAGATAAAGATTAACTATTTTTCATTGAAAATTCCGATTTTTTAATAAAAGCTTGAAATTCTCAAACAAAGCTTATAGTTCTGGGAGCAATAACGAACGTTAACTGTTTTTATAAATGTATAGACCTACCAAGCCAATCAAGGCGTGCTGTGCACAAAGTCATAGGTCCCGTTTAAGAGCGAAAATGAAAAAGAAGACACTTGTCTATTCCATGCTGTTCTCAGATTTTGAAAATGTTTTCTAATTTTTGAGATGTAAACATTTAAATAATTTTTCAAGAACTAAAAAATAATTTAAGAAATTCTTTGGCAGTTTAAGGTTAAATTTAAATGATAGTACAACATCCAATCACAGTCACTCCTATTTTAGCATAGGTTTTAAAACATTTGTTTCCGATGTATATATACAACAGCCAATGCAATCTTAGATAGGTGATTACCAATTTGAATATAAATCAAAAATATGTACATCAGGTGCATTGCTATGCACAATAAATTAGACAAAGGACACTATAATCAGGTCTATTCAAGTCAGTCTTTTATAATTTGAGTAGCATTTGACTTCCAATCTTTGGTCTTGCCACACACATAATCCCATCAAATTCATTTAGTCACCATTCAATAATAAACTGTTTTCACAGTAAGAACCAAAAAATTCAAGCAGGTAATTTTGATCTGGCTAACAATTAGTAAGAAAATCAATGTTTTATCATTTTTTCACATGCAGTCCCAAACACAAAACTATTAATTTTTATATGCACTCAAGCTTTTGAGCATTTAAGAGCAGAATTATCCACATTGTGGTAAACGAAATTATCAATGGTTCCAAGTTTGGCCTGGTTAGTGTGGGATTTGTCAATTCGGAACTGTGAAACAAATTGGGCTCTAATAAAGTGGCTAAACTAGCCTTTTGTCTAAGAGTATTAAATAATGATGAATCTTATTAATATATTTTTTGAAGAAATACGTTTTTTAAATCATTCAAAACATTATTTGGTTTTTATTAAATTAAAAAAATTTTGTCCCGACCCAGATGTTCCCCAGAATTGAGAGATCAGGTTAGGTCCTATCAAAGCTTCGAATGCACAGAATAATCTTTCAATATAAAGCCCTGAAAATGAATATAAATCTTTCAACGAATGCTGACAAACTTTCTACGGTAGAGGGCATTATGTTTCAGATGTAAGAATTAAATTTAATGAGGAGTAAGAACCTTTTTTTATACTTATTTTTAACTAATTGTCAGGTCAATTTATCCTAAAAGGATAAATACTTACTATGGCTATCGCAACAATTAAAACATGATTCAGTTTTACTTTCAAAACACTCAAGCTGCCAAAAAAACTATCTATATGCGCAAGTATTCATTTTTCGATTTCACTTTTGTGATCATTGTACATACTGGACAGTTAATCAGTTGATAGTTCCTTTTTTTACTTTATGTATAGAGATAAGAGCAAGAAATTTGAGTCTATCTTCCATATTTTGAATTTCTGAGGTATGTATTCAAAATTTTTAAATCTCAAAAACGAACATTGCGAAATTAATGTAGAGAAGTGTTTCAGTGATTGTGAATTAAAGTGAATTGTTTTCAATTTTGAGGAGAAGAGATCATTTTAATTAAGTGTTCACAGTTATTCTGCTAGAGTCACTATTTCCTATACTAACTTTTACATGTACTTGTTGCTTCTTGATTTTAGATTGCAAATAGTTTTGCAATAAATGGTTTTGCCATATACAGTAATGCCTCGATATCTCATCACCATCCATCCCAGATAAATTTTTTGACAAGAAGCGAGGGTGGTGAGATATGGAGGGAGTATAATTTTCATACTACTTCATTCTGTTTGTAATCAAATATCTACATATGTAGGCCTGTATGTATTCCAATATGTATTATCACTAGCAAATTGTCTTATCTGACATAGGTGAACCAAAATTTACAAATCCATTATCATTTGCGTCTATTAGGTTATTTATGTAAAGATTATTATTATCTTTATATACATGCAAATGTTGGTAACAAAAATGAAAAGTGAATATGCCATAAGATGCAAATCATTAATAAATCTATTACAAACATAATGAAACAAAATCAAAACAATCATTGGCGAGTGAAAACATCCATTATTGATGAATTTGTTTGCAAATCAAATGATGCGACATAGCAAGGGAAAATTAAACATAAGTGGCACTTGGTGAGGGTGGCGACTTAATGAGATATATAGCATGGTAGGAAATCCGTCCTTGTGCATTAAGTGGTGAGACAATGAGGGGTGAGATATCAAGGTATTACTGTAAGATTCTTTCTTTATTGACATGGTAGCAGAAAATATCAAATGAGTTCAAACAGATCGTTCAAGAATCCACCAAGTTTTACTCCAAACATTGATGATTATCTTAACCGGAATAAAGAGGTTAATTTATGGTACTTAATTACAGATGTTGACAAAAAACAAATGTGGTGATATTGTTGCTTTAAATTTGAATGGAATTGAATTTCGGATAAATCGATATGACAATTTGTTAGCATTTTTGAAAATATAATTGCAAAGCTGAAAACTCACAAAATGGTATTTAGTGACAACATTATGGAGGCTGAATTTCTACATAAATGCGATTTACCCGATCATGAATGTCAAATGGTAAAGGCGGCAGCAAAATTAGAACTTGATTCAATTAAAACTGTTTTGCTTCGAATGATGGCTAATTTTCGTAGAACTAATTACTGAAAGTAATTCGCAAACTGCTGTAGATGTGGGAGCAGCTGCTAATGAATCTGAAGTTGATCAAAATTAAACTTATTTTGTATTTTTGTCCACAGATTCATATTACTACAATTAAGGGTTTGGTATCATTGATACAGCTTGTACACTTCTGTATGCAGTGAATGTTGGCTTAGGTATTATTTATGTTGGTATAGTTTAAATCCTAGTCCAAAGAAATCACTTTCAAAAGCAAACTTTGTTTTTGGTGGAGGCCAAATTAGCAAGACTATGTATCAAACCAAAATACCTAATATCTTAATCAACATATTATATATTTATGTGATCATGTAATATCAGAAAATATTCCTCTCCCTTTTTCATTGTCGTCACTTAGAAAAATGGATATAATAATATTTCATTTGAAAAATTTCAAAATTAAGCTAATTTTTAATGGAAATTTGGGCATTGTTATATGTACACACTCTAATTGTAATGAAATGGTCCAAATTGCTAATGTATTAATTAATAACAAATTATTTGATGTCTCAAAAATTCATCATCAGTTTGGGCACCCAAGCTCTCATAAATTAATTTGGTTCTTAAACTCATCTGGTTATCGATTTGAGAATGTAACATCTTCTACCAGGCTTTGTCATCTGATTTCCTTGTTATACTGTTATAATAAGAATGATACATTTGCAGGTAGGGATGTACTATCCTCATACTGATTGACTTCTACATTATTAATTCCATTAACTGTAATTAATAGATGGCATAATGAACACTATTTAGGTGACGAAGTCTCACAGCATTGTTTCCAGTTGCTGGTGATTGAGCAACTGCCTGAAGCAAATCTCCACATCCAGTAACAACCACTCTTCTACAATCCAGTTGAATGAGTTCCACCTCTCAGCTCAGCAACGTAACTTATGTGTACCCTATCATAGCTCAGTGCTTACTCAAGACTAGACACAACTCAACTTAGTCCCAATTTGTAAAGTGAACTATATACTTGCACCTGGATTGTTACTAGCTGCTTACTTAACATTTTATTTAGTCATTACCGAAAATATTGAATTTATTAAAATAATTAAATATCTAGTAGCTTGCTACCCTACATGGAATAATCAATACATGCTTGGTCATGTTATAGGTCACATTATAGTCATTAATTTTGATCTAAAATAATGTAGCTATAGATTCCAAGTTTGGCTTACTAGCATTATCTTAAATTAATTATCATTATACAGATTAAACAAAAAGTCATTGGACCATTTTTAATTTTACAATTAAATATTGTTAAAATTACTTTTTCTCTTTTGAATAAAGTAGCATTCACATTCCAACAAGATAGAGCACCATCCCACACCTCAAGAAAAACTCAGGACTGGTGCCTGATTTGAATCCCATGGATTTTTCAGTGTGGTCTTTGTTGGAAGCGAAGGTCTGTTCTGTTGCTCATCCAAGTGTTGATGCTTTGAAGACGTCTCTTCAGAGTGAATGGGCTAAAATACCTCAAGAAATGCTGCGTTTTCGGTTGGTAACTTCAGACAGAGAATTAAACGTCTAATCAAAAGGAAGGGACATCACATTGAAAAAAAATAATTTAAGTTTATTCTTGGTTTCCTAACTTATAATTTTCATTCATGTTTAAATTATATTTTTGTAATTTTCTATTAATAAACCACTTTTGAAGTGGTCCCAGGACTTTCTGTTCACCCTGTATATGTAAGAGAGTGAATGATAGTCAGCTAGACAGAGATAAAAACTCCTAACCATAGTCCTAGGATAAGTGCACGTTTGTGGCTTGGCACAAAGAACCTTAAATCGTTCCCGTGATGAATCCTCACCACTACTAAACACCAATAGTTTAGCTGAACATTCTATTAAATAATTAAGCCATAGCAAAAAACATGTATAAGAATTCTGAAGAAATTTCTTTATCAATTGTTACAATGAATTTGAATCTATTTATTGCTAGCTTGAAAAAGTACCTGTTGATTTCAAATTTTGAATTGTTTGTTTGCCAATATGGCTAAAAATGAAGGAAGTGAATTTGCCCCCTTTGTTTTGCCAAATTACTAGGATCAACAGTTACTAATTCTTAATCAAATACACTGATATTTCTTGGTTGCATAATACAAACTAATTTAAGTTGATAATAAAGTTTTATAATATATTACTAATCACATTTTAAATTCAATCTTAAGTTTCTTTAACTGAGTTTCTTTCATTAGCAGCTTAATTTGTTGGATGATGCTACAAGAAAGCTGATATTGAATTGATTTCAAAAAAGTGCGGGACTTTTAATGAATTTATTGCTTTGGATTTATTTTTGATTCAATTGCCAGGTCATGAACCTTGCTGGGTATTACATATTCTTGATTGTTTTAGTATGACCATACCAGTAAAGGATAAGAAAGCTGAGACTATCCAATGCATAATAGTCCTAGAATGGTTTTGTTTATTTGGTAATTGCCATAAATTGTTATGTGATAATGGAGGTTAATATGCTTCTGTTGATTTCACTGAAATGTGTGATAGACTCAATATTGAACACTGTTACATTGCTCCTTTTGCTCCACATAGCAATGGTGTAGTGGAACAGCATCATGTTGTTGTTAAAGAAACAGCTCAAAGAATTTCATTTGATGATTGCTCTTTATCCAATTGTCATGTTTTGAAACTTACTACATTTATCCAAAATTGTTTACCTAATCATACAGGATTTTAAGCATATGAATTGGTCTTTGGTGGTAATCTGACTGCAATTCAATCATTAAATGTGGTGCAAATTTCAGTTTGATAGAGACAATTACTCTGGAGTTGTATAAAATTGAAGATGCTTAAAATTTAAAACAAAATACAATTTAGAAAAAGGTAATTTTATTGAGAACTAAATGACAATTTGACACATTTTTCATAGCACTGTGAGAGTTTGTTGAATTCTTTTTTCCTAAAAAGTCGAAGGCAGTGTGCAGAGCAAAGAGTTGGCATAGACTCATAGTTGCGAAAGAGCTGGTCTCCAAAAGTTTCACGCTGAATATCACAGATCTCATGAGGACTTTTTCTAGATGGATTAAAATGATGCAAGGGAGACAAAATTGATCAAACAATTTGTATATGAAATTGCTTTGTCCAAAATCATAATTTTTTTTAAATTTTAAGCATTTTCAATTGTATACAACAGCAGGGTAAATGTCCCAATCAAGCTGAAATGTGCACCACATGTACCTCTAATTATAATCATCCGATGGTCGAAGTTTCAAGTCATTTGGATTATTCACTTACAAGCTAGAGATAAATTCTCGTTACTTTTGGAAAAACCTTTAAATGTCCATGAATAAGAAATTGTGGAATGGTGCAGGTACTGTTTATGGTCAGCATGGAAATGAGGTCCTTATTACACATGGGAGTATTTTCATTCATTGTCATAGTTCAACAGTTAAGCCATTTAATGAATTAGATACATCTTTTGCGAATTCTTACAGAATGGCAATCAAGTTGTACAGATTCTTGAATTGATGATGTTCCTAATGACAATTATGCATTATCATCATCTTCTTCATCATCATCATCGTCATCAACATCATCATCATCATCATCATCATCATCATCATCATCATCATCATCTGATGATGATGATGATAATTTGGCGTCACAACAATCAGTTTCACAATCATCAAATTCTGAGCAGGTAACAGCAAGTAATAATGTTGGTTATTATCCTTCCAGAAACAGACAACTTACTGAACAATTTGGTGATTATGTGGTTCTTTCCACAAAAGTAGAGAGTCTTGTCAATGCCAAATTGTCAAAATTACAGTGATGGCCTTATCACAATGTATTTGGAAAAGTTTTTGTAGATGCATATTGTGGCTTAAATATTCTCAGTACAAGATGGGTATTACCTTGGAAGGATTTTAATGGTAATATATAATGTAGCCTCCGCTACCAAGCTGTAACTCATGTTGACTAATTCCTTTTGAATGTAATTCTGTGCTAAGTGTGGGTAGGGATGTACTTTTACTGCTTTATTCCATTAATACTCTTAGTTGACTTTGATCAACTATATTGTAATCCAACACTGTTTAGGTATGGACAGAATGTTGCAGTTCTCCTGGTAGATGATCTTTCATGAGGCCTCTGGCCGACTCTGATCCTGAATCTCCCAACAAGTAGTTGTCTTCACCATTGGTGGATTTCTCCCCAAAACCTCATCTCAACAAAGTAAATTATGTGTTCCTTATCCTAACTCAGTGCAACCCTCAAGACAGGATACAACTGACTTAAACTTAATTTGTATTGTGTAATTTGTACTTGCAATCTGGCAATGTCACTAGCTGCTTAATAGATATTCACTCAGCCATTACCGAAAAATATTGGCTTTAATTAATTTAAATGATTAAATAGATAATTACTTGCAGCTTCCTAACCTACATTGAATTAGTAATACATGCTTGGTCTCATTATCAGTCTATTTATAAGTCATCTACATAGTCTAATTAATATAAAATATAATACCCTACAATCAGTTATCCAACCATTTTCTCTGAGGTTTTTTTTATTGCATACATGTCACTGAAGGAATTGATAGTCAGCTAAATGGAGAAAAACTCCTAATAGTACTCCTAACATAAATGCAGTTTCGTGGATTGGATCAAGGACCCTTGAATCACTTCAGATGTGTGCCCTCGCCACTACTAATACATTGACCAATTAGTTTGACATGACTTAATGATAAGCAAACCGAATTAAATCTAAAGATAAGATTTTAGAAGAATTTACTTCAACACTTTTCCAAATGATTTTTCTCTATTTATAGTTTCAGATCCAAAAGTACCTTTCAAATTTGAATTTTGAATCGTCTGCCCATATGGCTGAAAAATAATGGAAGCGATATTGCCCCCTTCATTTTTGCCAAATTGTTTCGACAAATACTATTTGGTAAATGTTATTTCTTAGTTGCATTTTACAAAATTAATGGTGATAAATCTAAACTGAATTTGCTTTACAATTAATATTAATTTAATTGTAATTCAATGATAATCAACTGACTAATCTCTTGTTCATTTATATTTAGCAGCATTAATTCTTGGATTATGCTACAATACCCTAAAGCCAGATTGGTCATGTGAGGATATAAAGACAGAGACATTCCTTAAACATATTCGCCTACATGTGCCAGAGTGTTTCATTGTCCCTTAAATGGAAAATTAGCATTGTGGATGTAAAAACGGCTTTCTTACAATGCTATATACTCAATAGAGATGTTTTTGTTGTTCCTCCACCAGAAGCAGAATGACCAAGTAGTGGTTTGTGGAAACTGAATGCTGGTGTGTATGGGTTAACAGAGGCGTTAAAATTGTGGTTTGAACATGTTTCTCATGCATGCAAAGAATTTAATGGTATAAAATGTAAAATTGAAAAGGCTGTGTATTTCTTTAAAAAATGTGATAGAATTTGTGGTGCTGTTGCCATTCATGTTGGATTTTTTAATATTTAACGAAAATAAATGGAAATCCGATTTTATAGCCTCCATTAAGAAATTGTTCCTGATTGGAAAGATAGAACAAGTTGGGAGAAATGGATTGATTATTTGGGCTGTCTGCATATGGATTTGAATTTTTCCAAGAAAATTATATTAAAACATTGTCAGAAATTGTGGTAAGCAATGTTTCACCTGGTAAAGAAGTTGATTGTTTTCCTAAATAATTCGAAATTTATTGTGGTTAAGTACAAATAGCAGGCCTGATATATCTTTTGTAATAATAAAACTATTCCATCACTTACCCAAATAACACTTTTGGTTGTTTTTATGTTGTTTATAGTTGTTTCATACTTTTGATTGTTGCAGCAACCACCAACATTATAATAACAACTTTAGTTATAAATAATGAGCGAGCAGATGCTCGGATATAAAACTTATTGTTATTCTTATTACTAGATCCTTTCAATATAAAAAAAGGATTTGCGAAACATTTTTTAAAATTTTGAATTTGTGAAAATTATAATATTCCATATAAGTGAATTTTCAAAATAATTTATTCATGAATATTTAGACAACTTGAAATTGATTGTTAAATTAAAAAATTACATTTGAGCAGAAGATATTTTTCACGATTTAAGAAAGTACTATTTCAAAATTGTACTTAATGTTAGAATTTTAAATTTTTCTTAAATTTGGCAGATTTTTATGTTCATTGTTATTATTTATATAGAAGACATTCATTTAAATGTTTAACAAATGTTTGTATTGAATATGGTTGACAGTATCTGAAAGATAATGGTCTGCCCTCTATTGGGCCTATATTTGTTTAAGCAGGAATACTTGAATTGTTTAGGCGATATAAAATTTATTTTGCATATAAAAGTTATGCTAAAACAATCATGTGACAACATTAAATAATGTTGTTACGACCTTAAAATAAAAAACAACCAAAAAGCAACCTAATGTGACGTCGTTGAAGCAATGTTGTTTCGACTAATGACTGGACCATTGAATATATTACAACAAGTAAAATGATTGCAGATGGTCTGACAAAATCAAATCTTAATAAATTGCTGTTTCAACTTTTTTCCAATGCTTGATTTTTTGTTTTATTTTATCCCCTGCTCTGTTTTAATCACAAAGACGGGGGAATGTTAGAGTTACACTATTTATTATAGTACCTGCTCTTTTACATGCTTCATTATTTTAGATTTTAAATAGTTGCGAAATAAATGATTTTATCATATAATGTTCTTCCTTTATTAACAAGTCCCAAAGTGTGCCACTGCTGTTATTTTATTTTTGGAGAAGTAATGAAGAGCTCTTAAAGTAACAGCTTCTTTGTAGATTTAATAAACATACAAAACCAGTAAACAGTTTCAGTTTAATATGCATTCTCTCAAACATTTATTAAGCCAACATTAGAAGTCTGACATTTTCGATATATTTTTTCAGGGATGAAAAATCTTTTCAATTCCAATGAAATCAATAGAGTTCAGTTGTTCAGTTGTTGAAGCGAGGTAAACAATCTAGTGTATAGAAAAAAGTGTAATTGATGGAAGGTTTAGCATTCCCATCCTTTATGTTGTGGGGGTGGTTTTCTTTTAGTGAACGCGGAAGTATTTGATTTCTACCATGAAACCAAAGACGGAATCTTCAGAGTTACATGAGAAAAGCTTAAAACATTCATGACCATACATTGCTGAGCAATTTTTCAGCAGGACTTAGCTCCAAGCCATACCTTGAGTATGGATTCAAGAAATCTTGCCATAATTTTGCCTAAATCAAGTGAATTCCTTGCCTAGGCAATGTGCTGCCACAGTGACTGTTAATGGTGCAACTACAAAATATTAGGATTTTACTCTTACTAGTAAAATTCTTTTCAATTTTAAGTAGATTTATGTGTGTTCCTTAATACTAATTTTAGCATGGATTTTGAATGAAATGCCAGGTATGTTAAGCAGTTGTGATTGATCCGAGATGAGCTTGATCCAATGCTCCATTTTCTATTGCTACCATTTCTTAGTTACAGAGTATTCTCCATTTTCATCAAATCTTGAATAAATCTCCTCACGTTTATTATCTCAAAAATATCAAACAAAATAATATCACTTGATGAATATTTTTCAAATAATTGAGGTTTCATACATTTTTTATAAGATGCAGTGTTCTCTTTGATCAAAATCCTCTTTCTTTCTTCAATAATTTCTGCCCAAATAGAAATCGAAAAATGGCCAGAGTCCAACTCAGGCCGAAGCCCCATGGGCTGGCTCAAGCACTTGCAACTCTTATCTGCAATTAACTCCAACTTTCTCAAAACCTCATTAGTTCTATTTTTGCTTTTTAGAGGAATTTGTGACTGCTATGTTCTTAAGAATTAATATTTTTTTAGATCTCACCCCAAACCAAAATCACAAATCCATATTGCTTATATTGAAAACCTAAATTTTGATTATTTCATAGACCTAAACCAAAGTCACCGATCCTGTTTCCTGTTTCCAATGCAAACATTCCTTTTTCTATTAAAATAATGGAACCAAAAAAGTCCAAAAATTGTTCAAGAAACAAAACTTTCGATGATTTCAATATGAATATTAAGAGATTTAGAAAATAAAATAACAAATATATTTGATACGTATTTTAATTAAGGCAGAGCATGGCACAAAATTTTCTGTAAAAAATTTATTTAAATTTGATTTTTTTTATTTTTTAAGACCTTTTATAAAATTTCTTATATTGCTTACAAATTTTTTTCTTATTGGTATAGAATAAAAACTGCAAAATAGAAATACCAAGTTTTATTCTATTATCTTTACTTTATACATGTGTTAATTCGCATCTAGGAGTGAAGGCTCTATAGAAATATACCAACTTTATATCTGTATTACTTAATAAGAAATATATTTGAAACAATTACATGTAGTTTTGTTATTTTGAAAAACTTTTGGTGCAATATTGCGTCTCCCCTCTTTTCTCACAAGCAGTGCACCCCTGGTCTAGCCTCTTGACAATTAAATGTAACAGAAAATGACACTAGAGTCGCTTCTTTAGCAGTTGATAATTTCTTGAATGTCATGATCACTCGAGAATTAGTGTCAAAAAGTTTGGTTGCAGTTATCTAGACCAACAATTTAAAATTTTGAATCTTGCTGAGCTCGTTTTACATAAAAAAATCGTCACAAACAATCAATAATTCATATAAAATTGAAATTACATAAGGATTAGATACAAACCAGCTTCCACAAATGACAGATATTGTTAAAATAAGTATCGGAAAATCGGTGTGATGAACGTGAACAACCTGTATAATAAAAAATCAGGGAACATATTGAAGAACCAATCAAATGTACGTTTTAACTAATAGATATTTAAGCCGTTGATTTACATACAAATTGACATTTCATTTTGTCATCATTGGAAATGAAACTTATTACAAGTATGAAAAAAACAGAATGAGTAATAGCTGTCTCTTAAATTGTTCCATGGTAGGTGTGCATTCATTTATTCAAAAGTACAATTTCAAAAATCACTATGTGCGAGGTAAAACGGAAAAAATACTCATAGTTGACCATAGAATAAATAGCATGGCTATTGCTAACCTAATGAAGACTGCCTCTGATATTCAGACTGATTCACTCGTCTACAAAGTTTTCCTTGAAACTAAAACTGTTTGAAATATTTACGTTCTGTTCATTCGTCATACGGACAGCAGAAAAGCCTTGAGTGACACAACATGAAAAAGAAACGTCTAGAATTTGCACGCAATCATCTCCATTTGTCGGCTGTAGACTAGGCTAGCGTTCTGTGTTCTGATGAATTGTCAATTGAAAAATTTGAGATTTGAAATGTAAGAGTTTGTCTTCGCAGTGGTGAGAGGTACAATGCCTGGTATTTTGTCCCCAATGTTAAGCATCCCCATCCATTACGTTGTGGGGGTGGTTTTCTTCTTTTAGACTGGGAGGTATTACATTTCTATTGTAAAACCAAAGACTCAATGCGCAGAGTTACATGAACATTCTAAAAGAAAAGCTTACAGCATTCATGACAATACATTGCTAATCAATCCTTTAGAAAGACTCGGCTCCATGCCATACCTCGAATAAATGCAAAAAATGGTTTGCTGACATCAGTATTGACCTTCTGCTGTGGCCCGGGAACTCACCAGATTTTAATCCTTTGAAAAATTTTTGGCAAGTGATTTACCACAAAGTGGTACTCACTGCTCCCTGGTCACTGGGTCAGTTAATAGTGGAGCTACAAAATATTAGGATTTTTCAATGTTCAGTTCATTTACTTTTAGCATGGATTTGAAATAAAATAGCTTTGGTCTTATTCTGTGTCCTGCGACTATTGCATTAATTAAATGAATATCATTCAAATTCATGTACTCAAATATTTGCTCATGATTTCAATCCAACCACAACATAATTTAAACAAATTTGCCCAAGCCAAGGCCCATATAGAAATAAAAACTGCCCAAATCCAGCCCAGGCCACTTGCAACACTGATCTGACATTAATTCCAATATTCTCAAAAACATTGTTTAGAGGAATTTGTGACTGCAATGTTTTTAAGAGACTGCAAAAAAATTATAATAAACTGAGTTTTATCAATGTATATAACTAAATGATTTCTTTAAGATATTTTTTTTCAAAAAATTACTGTAATTCTGTCTAGTAATTATTTAGCAAGTATTTCGGAATAAGAAGTGTACTTAGCTATGTCATTCATGTAAAGTGTAAACAAAATTGGACTGAGAAAGTGCCTTGCAACAATTTCAGAATCTTTAAGTCGTTTATCTTCAACAGGCCTAAACTTTCTCACTGTTTAATGGAGCGCTTTACTAAAATTTCAATAATTGAGAAACATTTGGAATATTTCGAGAACTTCATTCTACAAAACTGTATTAATACTAATTTGTCAAATAATATGAAAAAATATGTTTATTATAAACTAGTTTTCAACATTCTATGAATTCAATAAAGTTTTAGTTTCAAAATTTCTTTGACTTGATTAAAAATCAACAATGAGGCATTGGCTGCTAAGATATAATAAGTGGTGTCTTTTATTTCATATTCTTTGTTTCCATCAGATATATTTTTAATTTTTCTCAGTTGTTTTCCGTTGGCTACATCAAATATTGTTACAGATTTATCATTAAATCCTGCTATCAGAACATTTTGAGTTAGAAACGTAACACTACTGCATAAAATGTATGGTGACTTACCAAATGAAAATAAAATTGCTTGAGATTTAAGCGAAAACAAATGAATTCCAATGCAATTCGTGTGTGCAATAGAATCTAAATTTTGATTTAGACTAATTGAGTAAATGTTATAATATTCCTTTGGTAAATGTCAATGATGTTGTGGGTGTGCTTTTCTTCTCGTGGACGGGGATGTATTTGATTTCTACTGCAAAACCAAAGGCTGAATCTGCAGAGTTACATGAATATTTTCAAAGAAAAGCTTAAAACATTTATGGTCATACATTGCTGATCAATCTTTCAGCAGGACTCGGCTCCATGCCATACCTCGAATAAATGCAAAAAATGGTTTACTGACATNATCAACAATGAGGCATTGGCTGCTAAGATATAATAAGTGGTGTCTTTTATTTCATATTCTTTGTTTCCATCAGATATATTTTTAATTTTTCTCAGTTGTTTTCCGTTGGCTACATCAAATATTGTTACAGATTTATCATTAAATCCTGCTATCAGAACATTTTGAGTTAGAAACGTAACACTACTGCATAAAATGTATGGTGACTTACCAAATGAAAATAAAATTGCTTGAGATTTAAGCGAAAACAAATGAATTCCAATGCAATTCGTGTGTGCAATAGAATCTAAATTTTGATTTAGACTAATTGAGTAAATGTCAATGATGTTGTGGGTGTGCTTTTCTTCTCGTGGACGGGGATGTATTTGATTTCTACTGCAAAACCAAAGGCTGAATCTGCAGAGTTACATGAATATTTTCAAAGAAAAGCTTAAAACATTTATGGTCATACATTGCTGATCAATCTTTCAGCAGGACTCGGCTCCATGCCATACCTCGAATAAATGCAAAAAATGGTTTGCTGACATCAGTATTGACCTTCTCCTGTGGCACGGGAACTCATCAGATTTAAATCGTAGAAAAAATGATTGGCATATGATGAATAACAAAATGGCAGTCGTGGGTTTTGGTTATTAGAGCAGCTAAAAATGGCTATTAAAGAGTATGGATTCGAGAAATCTTGCCATAATTTTGCATTAATTTAGTGAATTCCATGCCCAAGCAGTGTGCTGCACTGGTGGCTGTTAATGGTGGAACTAGAAAATATTAGAATTTTACACTTACTAGCTAAATATTTTTCAAATTTCAGTACATTTATGTGTGTTCATTAATTCTAATTTTAGCATGGTTTTAAATTAACTGAGAGCTATGATAAGCAGTTGTGATTGATCCAAGATGAGCCTGATCCAATAATTCATTTTCCAGTGCTATCACTTTTTGAGGTTTTAGTAATAAAGTATTTTTCGGTTTCATCAATTATTGAATAATTCTCATCACTTTTATTATCATACAAAATATCAAACAAAATGCATTCACTTGATGAATATTTTGCTAATAGTTGAGGTTTCATACATTCTTCATTAATTTCTGCATTAACAAATTCGGCATAATCACAGCCTCTTTTAATTAAATGAAAAAATTTTGAAAATGTTAGATTAAGTTAAAAAACTTCATTGAAGAGAATAAAAATATAATGTTTTTCCAACATATGCACAAAATATTCGTTTAATGAATTCAATAAAGTTTAAGTTTCAATATTTCATCGCTTTGATTAAAAATCAACAATGAATCATTTGCTGCAGAGACAAGATGTGCGATTTCTTTTATTTCGTATTCTTTATTGTTTTCATCTGATATCTTCTTAATTTTTCTCAGTTGTGTTCCGTTTGCTACGTCAAAAATCGTTAGAGATTTATCATTACATCCTGCTAAAAGAACATTTGGAGTTAGAAATGCAACACCACGGTATGCAATGTTCTCTGACTTTCCAAATGAACGTAAAACTGCTTGAGCTTTAAATGAAAACAAATGAATTTTACCATAGCTACTCAATGCAATAAAATCTAAATTTTCATTTAGACTAATTGAATATATGTTTTTATATTCCTTTGGTAAATGTGCTTTCTCAAACGACTGTGATTTTAAGCAGTATTTAAAAAAACTCGACAATTTACAAGAAAAGAATAAAACAAAATTACTACAAGGACTTGAACACATGCATGAAATTTCGTTAACATCACTAAATGAAATGGGAAATGGTTTTGATTCAGTTAACTCATCATCTACTTCTATTAGTTTAGGAGGTGTTTTATCATCAAAACTATTCAATACTAGTAAGTTACCATTGGGCAGCTGTGATAAGCTGTTGCGATAGAAGCAATATGAGTCGGATCCAATGCTAAATTTTCTAGTGCTACCACTCCTTGAGGTTTTAGTAATAAACCATTTGTTGTTTTCATGAATTACTGAATAAATCTCATTACGTTTGTCATAAAAAATATCACGCAAAGGACCTTTAATTTGATATCTTGTTAATAGTTGAGGTTTCATACAGAGTTCATAATAAAATGAATTATTTTCTTTTATCAAAGATCGTTTGGTTTTTTCATTAATTTCTGCATTAAATTCTCCAATGTAGGAATGTACTTGTTCTATTATTTGAAATGCATCATAAGTATTTGAAATTAGTTCTAATCTTTCAATTTCAACTCTTTGTAAATTAATTTCACTTTCCAAGAGATTGTTCATTTCCATATGAATTTCATTTACGTCAAAAAATGACTTTTGTTCAAGATTGCTCGCAGTATGCTCTATAAAATGTGACAGGTTCCCTTCAATTTTCTCCAATTTTAATCTATTGTCTCGAAATTTTCCGAGAAGTTCAGATTGCTCCTTATTTATAGCCTTAGCCTGTTTCTGATAAGCTTCTTTTGCCTGCGTAATGATATAATCACGTCTCTTGCATGCAAGGAAATCAATTTGCTTAAATTTCTCTTTAATCTCGAATTCATTTTTCTTAGTATACTCAAGGTATGATCTTAACTTTTCAGTTTGTGCCTTTATAATTTCTGCACTTTTTGATATTTCGTCAGTCACTATTTCTGCTTGCTGTTGAACTGTTCGTTTATCATGGCCATCATGAAAAACCAGTGCACAACTTGCGCA
>CABFPE010001066.1:127284-138474 GCA_900660155.1 Hofstenia miamia | reverse complement strand
GATTTAGTTTGCATTTTTTTACTTTTTTAGTTTTACTTTCTTTTACTGACGTCATGAATGTACTTTTACTAGTTTTTGCGTTATTTATGTGCTCTAATTTAGTTTGCATTTTTTTACTTTTTTAGTTTTACTTTCTTTTACTGACGTCATGAATGTACTCTTACTAGTTTTTGCGTTATTTATGTGCCCTAATTTAGTTTGCATTTTTTTACTTTTTTAGTTTTACTTTCTTTTACTGACGTCATGAATGTACTTTTACTAGTTTTTGCGTTATTTATGTGCCCTAATTTAGTTTGCATTTTTTTACTTTTTTAGTTTTACTTTCTTTTACTGACGTCATGAATGTACTTTTACTAGTTTTTGCGTTATTTATGTGCCCTAATTTAGTTTGCATTTTTTTACTTTTTTAGTTTTACTTTCTTTTACTGACGTCATGAATGTACTTTTACTAGTTTTTGCGTTATTTATGTGCCCTAATTTAGTTTGCATTTTTTTACTTTTTTAGTTTTACTTTCTTTTACTGACGTCATGAATGTACTTTTACTAGTTTTTGCGTTATTTATGTGCCCTAATTTAGTTTGCATTTTTTTACTTTTTTAGTTTTACTTTCTTTTACTGACGTCATGAATGTACTTTTACTAGTTTTTGCGTTATTTATGTGCCCTAATTTAGTTTGCATTTTTTTACTTTTTTAGTTTTACTTTCTTTTACTGACGTCATGAATGTACTTTTACTAGTTTTTGCGTTATTTATGTGCCCTAATTTAGTTTGCATTTTTTTACTTTTTTAGTTTTACTTTCTTTTACTGACGTCATGAATGTACTTTTACTAGTTTTTGCGTTATTTATGTGCCCTAATTTAGTTTGCATTTTTTTACTTTTTTAGTTTTACTTTCTTTTACTGACGTCATGAATGTACTTTTACTAGTTTTTGCGTTATTTATGTGCCCTAATTTAGTTTGCATTTTTTTACTTTTTTAGTTTTACTTTCTTTTACTGACGTCATGAATGTACTTTTACTAGTTTTTGCGTTATTTATGTGCCCTAATTTAGTTTGCATTTTTTTACTTTTTTAGTTTTACTTTCTTTTACTGACGTCATGAATGTACTTTTACTAGTTTTTGCGTTATTTATGTGCCCTAATTTAGTTTGCATTTTTTTACTTTTTTAGTTTTACTTTCTTTTACTGACGTCATGAATGTACTTTTACTAGTTTTTGCGTTATTTATGTGCCCTAATTTAGTTTGCATTTTTTTACTTTTTTAGTTTTACTTTCTTTTACTGACGTCATGAATGTACTTTTACTAGTTTTTGCGTTATTTATGTGCCCTAATTTAGTTTGCATTTTTTTACTTTTTTAGTTTTACTTTCTTTTACTGACGTCATGAATGTACTTTTACTAGTTTTTGCGTTATTTATGTGCCCTAATTTAGTTTGCATTTTTTTACTTTTTTAGTTTTACTTTCTTTTACTGACGTCATGAATGTACTTTTACTAGTTTTTGCGTTATTTATGTGCCCTAATTTAGTTTGCATTTTTTTACTTTTTTAGTTTTACTTTCTTTTACTGACGTCATGAATGTACTTTTACTAGTTTTTGCGTTATTTATGTGCCCTAATTTAGTTTGCATTTTTTTACTTTTTTAGTTTTACTTTCTTTTACTGACGTCATGAATGTACTTTTACTAGTTTTTGCGTTATTTATGTGCCCTAATTTAGTTTGCATTTTTTTACTTTTTTAGTTTTACTTTCTTTTACTGACGTCATGAATGTACTTTTACTAGTTTTTGCGTTATTTATGTGCCCTAATTTAGTTTGCATTTTTTTACTTTTTTAGTTTTACTTTCTTTTACTGACGTCATGAATGTACTTTTACTAGTTTTTGCGTTATTTATGTGCCCTAATTTAGTTTGCATTTTTTTACTTTTTTAGTTTTACTTTCTTTTACTGACGTCATGAATGTACTTTTACTAGTTTTTGCGTTATTTATGTGCCCTAATTTAGTTTGCATTTTTTTACTTTTTTAGTTTTACTTTCTTTTACTGACGTCATGAATGTACTTTTACTAGTTTTTGCGTTATTTATGTGCCCTAATTTAGTTTGCATTTTTTTACTTTTTTAGTTTTACTTTCTTTTACTGACGTCATGAATGTACTTTTACTAGTTTTTGCGTTATTTATGTGCCCTAATTTAGTTTGCATTTTTTTACTTTTTTAGTTTTACTTTCTTTTACTGACGTCATGAATGTACTTTTACTAGTTTTTGCGTTATTTATGTGCCCTAATTTAGTTTGCATTTTTTTACTTTTTTAGTTTTACTTTCTTTTACTGACGTCATGAATGTACTTTTACTAGTTTTTGCGTTATTTATGTGCCCTAATTTAGTTTGCATTTTTTTACTTTTTTAGTTTTACTTTCTTTTACTGACGTCATGAATGTACTTTTACTAGTTTTTGCGTTATTTATGTGCCCTAATTTAGTTTGCATTTTTTTACTTTTTTAGTTTTACTTTCTTTTACTGACGTCATGAATGTACTTTTACTAGTTTTTGCGTTATTTATGTGCCCTAATTTAGTTTGCATTTTTTTACTTTTTTAGTTTTACTTTCTTTTACTGACGTCATGAATGTACTTTTACTAGTTTTTGCGTTATTTATGTGCCCTAATTTAGTTTGCATTTTTTTACTTTTTTAGTTTTACTTTCTTTTACTGACGTCATGAATGTACTTTTACTAGTTTTTGCGTTATTTATGTGCCCTAATTTAGTTTGCATTTTTTTACTTTTTTAGTTTTACTTTCTTTTACTGACGTCATGAATGTACTTTTACTAGTTTTTGCGTTATTTATGTGCCCTAATTTAGTTTGCATTTTTTTACTTTTTTAGTTTTACTTTCTTTTACTGACGTCATGAATGTACTTTTACTAGTTTTTGCGTTATTTATGTGCCCTAATTTAGTTTGCATTTTTTTACTTTTTTAGTTTTACTTTCTTTTACTGACGTCATGAATGTACTTTTACTAGTTTTTGCGTTATTTATGTGCCCTAATTTAGTTTGCATTTTTTTACTTTTTTAGTTTTACTTTCTTTTACTGACGTCATGAATGTACTTTTACTAGTTTTTGCGTTATTTATGTGNAAAAGTGACACCTCCTTCTGCCCAAATTATACTACTAATCTGGCTTTCTCACATGGTGTTTCGGTGTTTTCAAAAACAGACAGTTATAGTTTTGAATTGTAATTTGAAGTCAATTGTTTTTGTGCTCGAGGGGCCAGATATAAAGGGACTGAAGAGACGTTTTCGTGGCAAATTAAAGAGACCCGGGTGAGAGGTACTTGAGAGACAGTGGGAGGGACATTGTTGTCAGAGCCAGAGATCTCCTTCGACAGTGCATTAGTGTCTATGACTGATCCCATGAAAGCAATTGGGGAGATCTCTGATCCCATGAAAGTAATTGGGGACATCTCGGAGGCTAGAGGTAAGCCAGGACCTCCGCTTGTGACTCGGAGAAACAGCAGAACCCGATATGGTCTAAAGAGAGTTGTGAATAATAGCGTCAAAGTTCTTCGCGCCAAGAGAAATAGAGTTTGGGTCACAAGTGCGCAACCTGTAAGTATTTTCGGAAGAGCAGCACAGCTGCGCAAGAGGTGTAATTCAAGCTGGGGGTCCTCCAGAAGATGGATACACTCGATGATTTTCTCCGATTTTCTTATTCGCTGGGAGAAAAAGCTCTCCACAAAATTCTTATTGTTAGAAACTGGAGCGCCGAGGATGAGAATACCGTCTTGTTGGATCTGAATGTCAGCCGGAAGATCGCTAAAGGCACAGTTTGGATTCGGTGACCAGACCTCGCATTTGGCTAGGCTAACTTCGAGGCCCACTGTATTCATCTCGGACACCAGAAAATTGAAAGCATTCGCAAGGGATCGCACAGAGCCGACTAAAGAACCGTCATCAAGGTACCAAGCATTAGCAACATGGTCGGGAAATTTTTCTCTGAGAGCCCGGACGATGGGGTGTATTGTTACAGCAAACAAAAGTGGAGCGAGTGGGTCCCCTTGTTGGACCCCACGCGCGGAGAGCAAAAACGAAGAACCAAACTTTAACGTAGTTGGTTGCGAATAGCAGAATTTCACCCATGGATAAATTTCAGGGAAATGCCGGAAAACCTCCTTGAGCATTGCTGATCTATTGAGACTATTGAAAGCATTTTTGATATCCACCTGAAGTATAAAACTCTTCTCAACGTTCAAACAAACCAAACCAAATTTTCATAATTTTGATTTACTGTCTAAACAAATAATCAAAGAGGTATTTCACTGTGAGTTTCTTCTAAAATTACAAAACTGGTTTTTCAAATTTTTGGCTGGCTTAAAGAAGACATTTTCAAAATAAAATTTGAATAAATCATCTTGAAAAACCTGAGAAAATAGTTGTGTTAGTTGGTATACTAAATATCTTATTGACACCAGAATGACCATCGGCCAAATTTTGCAGACTCGGTATCTAAGAACTCGTACCAATACAATACTACAACTAAGACGTTTCAATGAATTATATAGACAATTTAAAAGGAAAAAAACTAAAATATATACAAAGGTTAATGATATATTTTAGCCAAGCACTAACATCCAAAACTTGACTAAATTTTTTTTTTACATTGCCTGGTAAGTTTGAATGGGAAGCAGATAAGACCCTGCAAGTATGTGAGCTCGTGGATGTGTGATCCGGCGACCTAGCAGTCACTCTGATTGACACATAATTCCTTGATTTAACACACTATTCTTGTAAATATTTTTAGGTGGAAAGGTTGAAAATTAAAAAAACATTTACTTGATGCATAAAAACTCTTCGAATTCTGTTCCACGCTACAATCATTTTCTGTAGGAATTTTCTATCTCGTCCAATTGGATGGGTAATCCCATGTCTCATAAAAAACTTATATATTGAATTTAATTGAAATTATACCATAAAATAATATCTCCCAGGAGCAATTTCGTAGGATACATTGTATAAAACTTTTTTGCACCACGACAATGGAGCAAACATGATCTATTACGCAATCACAATGTAAACAGCTACACGAGAATTTGAACAGTTCTATTGGGCTATATCACCTACGTTAATAATTTTGAGCAAAACACATTCCACCATCACATCAATATCCTAATATTTAGATAGCTCCTGGTGTCACATCATCGTGAAAACTGTGATAAATATCTCACCTTTCAACTGTCTTTTACGATTTTCTTGAAAAATGTCCACCAAATTTATGATTTATAAGAGAAACTCAAGTAACCGGAATGAAGATCTATGGGGCGGAGTTTTTCTAAAAACTCTACATAGGTATCCGTTTTAACTCCAAGGTCAGAAAACTAATTTTTAGCTGGGCCTACAGAAATGATTCACCTCTAATCGATGATCAAATTTTGAATGTCAGTGAATTTTTATTTAAAGTTGGCATGTTTTGTTTCCTTAATGTTTTTATAATTTGCATTAACTCCTTTACATCAAGTATCATTACTTTGCAAAGAAGGCAAACAAGTAGGTAAGCAGAATATTTGGATGAAACCCTGGTTCTATTTTGTTGTCTTGCTTTGCATTTACAAAAGTTAATACAAACGTAAGAATAATCGAAGCAACATTTGAGCTCCTGATTTTCTAAAAAATCACGAGGTTCAGACATTCATCCACAATTCTTATGAACAAAGTTATACATCAGTGACTAGCTAAGGTCTAGGTTAGCAACGATGTTATATATGAAATATACAGTGCTGGACATTGATTTGGCAATTCTTCATTTCGGATGTACTACTTCTTTTTAGCAAAACCGACCAAATAAATAGTAGTATTTAGGGGTAAAAACCCATATTCAACTTTATTTTAGGTAACAAAATTTTTAATAAGAACTTAATAGAGAAAAATATTCAATTTTTTCAAGATCGTGTCGGACATTGGTTTGACAACTAAGAGCAAAATATAATAAATACTATTTTTAATAGTCTGTAATCTTAACTTTCCGCTCAATAACACTCATACAATCCTTTATTCATGCTTTTTATGACATTTGTAACATATTTTTGACTTAAGTTAGCCCAGGAAAGTAGAATTTGAGAAATCAATTTTTCTTTATTGAAAATTGTCTTCCACCACTATAGTTTTCAAATAGATTAAGGTCAGGACTAAGTGATGGCCAATCCAAATGTCAATTCCCTGTTCTTTAAGCCAAGACTTTGTCAAAAAAGATACATGTCAAGATGCATTCTCTTGTTGAAGAACAAAATTAGATGGATGATAAAAGGTCTTTAAATGGCATAAGATACTCAGAAAGAAGCTGAATGTAATCATCAGACTGTCTGCCAGCTACTATAGCTAATTCGCCTTTTCCATGAACACTAACAGCCGCCCATATCATTACTGAACCACCACCACTATGACGTTTCGAATGCCATCAGGACCATCTAAATTAAACTTCTTCTCCTCGGTAAAAACCACATTATCCCCGTTAGTGTTCTATATTAGGTTATTCTTGGCAAATTCAACTAGTTTCTTTCTATGCTTTGTTGTTAATATTGGTGGCGATTTTCTTTTCACGTACATTAAATTTTTTGCGCACTCACAGTAACATCCAAATCGTGTTTAGGGCTTTGTATATGAACTTCCAGTGTTCGATGTCTCTCTAATGATGGTTCTTTCCTCACGAGTAGTGAGAACAGGTTTCTTTCCTCGCATAGATTATATATATATATATATATAGAATGTTAAATGAATTTCATACATATTTGGCAAAATATTAATTGACAAAAAGCAAAATTTTTATTTGTGACGGAATTTTATTGGACAAATCCACTTCATATGAAAGAAGTGTCTAAGAAATACACTAATCCACAAGATAATTCCCGCAAAACTAATTTGGAGAAAAACTCTTTAAAAACAAAGCATTTATCTGGTACTTGGCTACGCTCTAGCACTTTACAATCCGCTCGAGTAGTACTTGAAGATTAACATAAGACTTTTAAACACGCCAATTGCTCTCAGCGAGTTAATCACTCTTTATGCTTGAATAGTAATTTGTAACAAGGCTTTATTGTAACCCGATGCACAATTACTTTCTAGCTCACATTTGTTGGCAGTTAATTTGCATTCAGTAGATATTATACGGTAAACATTAGCATTTAGCACAATTAAACAGAGATGCAATTCACCAAGTAATTACTACTTTAGTACTTTATAATTTACTTCTATAATCTTAGGAATCTCGAATGTAGTAAAACAACGTCATTGGAAATGCTAAATTCATACTAAGCAAGCATTCGATATTTTAGTCAACTCCAAATTTCTGCCTTAAAATGGGTTTGAAATTGCTGTTTATGATCTATTTCCAAAATATATCCACAAAAAACTGGACGATGAATTGAATTTTGAAATGCAATACCATTTTTGGGGTTCTTCATCATACATGCTCTTGATTGGCGTAAGTGCATTTTGAGTAAATTCATAATATATTTATTATCACACTACAACCAAGAAGTTCAAGGTCATGAAAATAGCCTGATTTTCAATACATAACTAGTCTTCATTTTCCACAAAGGTATCTATCACATTACAATATTACATATACACACATGCATATATACAGGGTCCGACATAATTATGGCAAACAAACTTCGAGCTAAATTTTAAGTTGTTAGTTTTTAGTTCATGTCGTTTGCTTTAGGCTTAATTTGTTTACTACGATATCAGTTTTAAATTGCAGAAGTAAAAATTACCTAAATTGTATCATAGTGACAACTGTAGACAGGATTTCAATCGTAGAAAGCAGTTCGAGCATAGCAAGCTTTATATTCGCCCCTAAGCGGTTTGAAAGATGATGAAGTAGTTTAAAGAACCTGGCAAAATATGTAGTCAACCAGGCCAAGGTAGAAAATGATTAGTTAGAATGAAACGTCTGATAAAAACAAGGAAAATATTTGATAAAAAATCTGCTGCAAAGATCGCTGCTGAAGTCATACTTCTATGCGTGAAGTCCTCAATGAAGACCTTAACAAATCTCCTTACAAAGTGCAAAAGAGGCATGCACTTACAAGCACTAATAAACTTCTGAGACTTCGACAGATCTCAACACCTCCTGAATTTCACAACAGTTGGCATGCTGACCAAATTGGTGTTCAGTGATGAGAAGAAATATAATCTGCAGCAATGTCTAAGCCAAAAAAATGATAGACTTCGAGCAGACAAGTGCCAGTGGACGCCACAGGCTCACCTTAGACATTGCATCAAGATTTTGCTCCCTCGCATTTTGAGATTACACACACGTTCCATTATGTTTTTAGCAAAAATGAATGGATGTCAAGGAGTCTGGAATTGAACCCTTTTCATTTTTCAGGTGGCCAATCTTGGAGAGTAGATTCTGAGGACCTCCTCACATTCGCTGGATATTTTGACGTCAAAGTTGCAACGAGAATGGGCCTTGATTTCTGAATAAATGCTGCATGCCTCATGTGAAGCTCTGTTTTGATTATTGTTATTGTGTTCATTGGCTATAAGAATTTAATTTCAATTTTTTTTAATTAAGAAATTTAATAAAATATGTGCTTTCATATATATAAATGCATATTTATATATATATATATATATATATATAAACTTTCAACACTGGAAAGTAGTTAAATTTTCTTTGAGTTTGTAAAAATGATTTGTGCAAATATTTCACTAAAAATGTCAAAAATTTGCGAGAAGGGAAAAGGAGGTGTTGGTTTTAGTATAACCGTGAAAAATATTAATGCAAACTCCATATTTCAAGTTTCATTAACATTCACTCTTAATGTATGATTAAAACATTTAATAATTTTTAATTATTTGATTCGCAAATGTTCTCTTCAAATTTCAAAGGGGGATAGCAAATCTCCACCCATTCTCCACTAACTTCACAGGCACGAGAGCGTTCTATTATCTAGAAAGTAGTAGGACTATTTGAAACCAATGCTAGAGGGGCAGGCTTTACTAGCATAATGTCTTCGTAAATATATTTAAGCTATAGATAGCAGACATTTTGTGTGGTGCTGTACAAGTATGTTGAATAGGATTCTATGTTGATCTTTGGTAGAGCAAATTTTCTATGATGCTTAGAAATGAATAAAAAGCTAAATGAAGTCGACATTGTTTACAAAGTGGGTTAATTTGAGTGCACTATTGTGTAAAAGTCAAGATATTTTTTCGAAATTTTGCCCATTTTTTGCAATACATCGGCCCGAACTCGACCCAGCCCATGTAAATCTTTGCTTAGTGCAATTGTGAAGTGCGCAAAGATAATTTAACAAACAGCATTATCAACTTCAGTAATCGCACAACTTAAATGTTATCAGATAGTAACATGGCCTAGGCGGGCTTTTGTCGAGGTATTGCAAAAAATGTAAGGAAAAAGTGGACTGAAATTATCACAAACAAACTTCGTTTTTTCTCAATAGTGCTCACTAGTCAACCCAAATTTATAGGAAATGTGCTAAAAATATAATTTATTTATTTGAAATTTTACATTCGTATCTCAAAATGAAGTTTTTAAATTTCAGTGTGTATTTATTACTATAAACTTCTAACATATCCAATTATCTGACAACCTTTGCACGAGAATATTCAAACGATACTAATAAATATCAAACATTGAAAATATGATTTTCAAGGTTAGTTTGAAAATTTAAAAAGATTTAAACAGGTTTATTCAGTTCAGTGTTGCCATCCTCTTAAAAAATATAAACATTATTTTCAATTCACTAATTTTCCATAAGAAAGCCTACTAAAATTTGTTGAAATTGCTGTTGTAAATAAAATATGGTGTTATCAACTTAATATGCAAGTAAAAGTAATTACGATTAACATTATGTTGCATTGTTTAGAACTTTGGTTAAATTAGATGTCTGATCAGGTTGTCTGCACATAGCTAATTGAATGTAGCATACAACCATGAAAATTTCTTAAACAAACACGATAAACGAACGACTTGAAATTTATTTCATGTCTTCTACATTTACATTTATGTCTTCTCGCCATTTAAGTAAATACACTGTAGATTTAGAGAGAGAATGCATTGTAATCAAATGATCTATAAAAATTAAATTGTAGATTTTAGCAACCTTTGTTAAAATGGAATTCCATATTAAAATCAATTTGCTTGATCATTTCGAAAGTTTTGTAAGGTGTGCCATATACATGTATCATTATTGCAAATGATAAAATTTACTAAATATGTAAAAGAGTCGACTAGGCCTACAGTGACCCGCGAAATTGGCTGAGACGCTGGCCAAAATAAATAATGCGGATCAAGATCTGGGTCGAGGAAAAAAATAATGTAAGCATAGCAAAAATATTGTTTTCTGAATAATTGAAGCTATTGTTTCTAAAATTGAATTAGCTAAACTATTATAAACTTATCACCCACGTATTTATTTAAACGCTTTTCTTATAATTTCTTAAATGTAAAATTTACATTCAGAATTAAACTCCTTAAGTTAGAATTTCATAGAATCCGAATAAGAAACGGATCCCTTTGATTATAACTTTTAGCACAATAAAACTGATGTGATCTGTTTTAGAGTCATGATTTAAATTACTTCATGTTTTTCTATATAAATGCAAAAGTTAAATAAAAATATTTTTCAAAATAGACCAAACGTTTCCCATTCTAAAAATTTTTTAAAGGCATGGTTTTTATTGGGAATCCTCATTTTGTTTTAAACTCTCAACATTGGAAAGAGAAAGACATTCATTTAGAAGTATCTCCTTTATCTGTGAAAGTGGTTAAAAAATAAAAAAAAATATGAACAAATTGAGACTCATTTTAACAAAAAACTTCAATCAGAATTGAAGATAACTCCTATTTTAGAGAACAGTAAAAATAACCATTATCTTTGAGACTTTTGAAATTATTTGTGAAAAGATATTTGTTTATGTCTATTATTGTAAACAACAATGCTCATAAAATGAATTTTCCGAATAACAATATGATCTTAGAAAAGATTTCCCCTATCAGCAACACATCTTGATATGGTGATGTTCAACATGTATTTTCAAGCATACATTTACAGACACACCCATATATATATATATATATATATATATGTATATATATATATATATACTTATATGCAAATACATTAAGCAAACATATGCGCATACATGTATATATATATATATATATAT
>CABFPE010001066.1:104985-126284 GCA_900660155.1 Hofstenia miamia | reverse complement strand
TGTGTACGTAGTTTCCCCCGCGACTCTGCTGCTGGTGTCTCCAAACTTTATGCTTCGCACCTACTGAACGCCTTTCATTGCCCCTCCCCGGAATATGGCGATCGTGCGATCCCTCCCAAATGCTTTCAATTTTCTGGTGTCCGAGATGAATACAGTGGGCCTCGAAGTTAGCCTAGCCAAATGCGAGGTCTGGTCACCGAATCCAAACTGTGCCTTTAGCAATCTTCCGGCTGACATTCAGATCCAACAAGACTGCCTTGTCATCCTCGGCGCTCCAGTTTCTAACAGTAAGAATTTTGTGGAGAGCTTTTTCTCCCAGCGAATAAGAAAATCGGAGAAAATCATCTAGTGTATCCATCTTCTGGAGGACCCCCAGCTTGAATTACACCTCTTGCGCAGCTGTGCTGCTCTTCCGAAAATTACTTACAGCTTGCGCACTTGTTACCCAAACTCTGTTTCTCTTGGCAAGAAGAACTTTGACGCTATTATTCACAACTCTCTTGAGACCGTATTAGGTTCTGCCGTTTCTCAGAGTCAGAGGCTTCAATCCTCTCTTCCTGTCACAAGCAGAGATCTTGGCTTACCTCTAGCCTCCGAGATCTCCCCAATTGCTTTCATGGGATCAGTCATCGACACCAATGCACTGTCGAAGGAGATCTCTGGCTATGACAACAATGTCACTTCCGCTGTCTCTCAAGTACTTCTCACCCGGGTCTCTTCGATTTGCCACGAAAACTTCTCTTCGTTCCCTTTATATCTGGCCCCTCGAGCACAAAAAGCAATTGACTTCAAATTACAATTCAAAACTACAACTGTCTGTTTTCGAAAACGCCGAAACGCCACGTGAGAAAGCCAGATTATCTTCGTACTACCTCCCTCACAGTAGCGACTGGTTTAAAGCTGACGCCTTTGAAGTCGTTGGGTCTTAACCTCTCTCCTTCTGAATTCCGGGCCTGTCTCTGTTACCGCATGGGTATCCCATTACTGAATTCTCCCCCACAGTGTCCTAAATGCTCGAACACTTTAGACGTCTTTGGAGATCACGCCATGGGTTGTGCTGGTGACTCTGACCGCATTGGTCGCCATGATCGCTTTAGAGATGCAGTGCTTAACTGCGCTGTAAAAGGTGCACTTTCTCCTGTTCTGGAGAAACCCAATTTGACAAACTCTCGTTCTCGCCCGGGGGACATCTACCTGCCATCCTGGTCAGCTGGTCGTCCTTGTGCCCTTGACGTGACCGTCATCAGCTCCTTGCAAACTTCCTTTATATCCACTGCTGTTGCTGAACCCGGTCACGCCCTGGTCATCTCCGACAAACGAAAATATTCAAAGCACGAGACTGCATGCTCAGAAGCCGGGGTTGTTTTTGTGCCATTATCCTGCAAAGCCATTGGGGGTTGGTCTGACATTGCCATTAAACACCTCAATCGATTGGCATCTATGGCTGGTTGCCGGTCCGCGCCTGGCGATCCTCGAACCAAAGTCAGCTATCTTTATCAACAGCTGTCAGTGGTGTTACAGCGTGGGAATGCCACCTTACTTCTCTCCCGCTATATTTCATAACCACAGTCCTTCCATAAAGTCGCTAATCCTCTTGCGGAAGTGATCACGGTTTCAGCTGCACTCCGTATTTCATTCTGCCCAATGTTTTTATATACTTGTTCTTATTTTTTGTTAATTGTATATATTTATTACTTGTAATAATAATTCTGAGATTAATTAAAAAAAAATTTAAAAAAAAAAATTTTGAACAGGACCTGAAGTTTACTGAAAAATTACTAGATATGAAATTGAGATAGCCTTAGCTGATGGGTCAAAAGTATTACAAAATTCTATTATTTGTGCCTTAAAAATTTTAACCAGGCCAATTATTTCACATGTCTAAGCTGAATTGTAATTTCTGCTCACAATATAAGCAATTTGACGGAACATTAATAGGTATCTACGCGAAAACTCAATCCCAAGTGATTTACTGGTCTCAGTCCTGGGACTGGGACTAAATATTTCAGTGGACTGGGACCACAGATTGAGACAAACGAAATGTGTCATAAAATGGAAGCCGTATTTAATGTTTGTGATGTGGTAGTGACGCTTAACTTTGGTTATGTTATGTCTCATTAATCAGATTGCCTATAAGCGCATGTTGAAGCTTTTTGCAGATAGATATTTTCACAATACTGCTTGCATTATATACGGTTTCTACAGGGCTATAGGCCTTATAGGGTTTCGATATGGAATATATGGAATTATGCAGTTTAATCCAGTTCTATGGATGTCGTTCAGCCGGCTGGGGCGCTCAGCTTATGGGGTCTGCGCCGCCAATAGTAGTCGGCTGAAGGCGGCACCCACCTCTAGTGTGACGGAAACAGTGAAATTCAGTCCCCGCAGAACACTAATCGCTAGATAGAAAGATGAGGAAATTTATGGAAAAATATGGAAATGTTTTTAAAATAGTTATAAAATGGAATGGAAATGGAAGAGAATCGCATTTCCATATGCAAGCCTGATTTGACCAAATACTAATTGTGTGTCCAATCTTAATTACACATCTTCATTCTAAACATGTAAGGAAACGAATTAGAATTGTTTTCTTTTAATAAAAAATATCTTTCAATAATAAATGTGGCTAAATTTAGTCTCAAGGCATTATATTTTAATGTTTACGCAGGTGGACATGCAAACTTCTTTAAGAACCATCCTTTCAATAATTCTATGCAAATATTGTAAAAGAATTTCAGTTATAAAAGAGCAGTATAAAAGCAAAGTTTTCGAAGAATTTCTTATATTGTGGACTTGTTGCATAATACATTCCCGCTCAATACAGTTGTTGTAAAGCGTCGTTAATTAATAAAACATACAGTGTTCCCGTATATAGGTTTCCCATTCCAAGTAAATGACCACCTGTACAAATTAATACCGAATTTTATTAATCCCTAATCTCAATGAATGTCAATACATTAATAAAGCGGATGATTGCGAAAATAAAGTCACTTGGATAAGTGGTTGCACATGAAATTGTAGCGCCCACTTAAACTACGTGTAAATGCGGCCATCTCACTTAGAGTTTGAATAATCCCGCCACGTAATAGATTTTTGATTGGATGCCAATAAAACATCATTTCAAAGCACTATTCAAACAATGTCGGATGAGAAACAAGCAAGAATAGCTAGGCTTAAGCAAAAATCTGCCAAAGGTAATTTTACAATTGTTACTTTTACATTAACTGAAAAATTTCTCCGAGTTCGAATTTTAATACTTTTGAAACAATAGTCAACTCAAAACATTTTTATTTGGTTGTTATATATATTCAACTTTCAAAGTTTCTCCATGGATAAGAAGACTAATTACTTAATATGTATTAGTTGCATTGCTATTGCCTAAGGAATTAAATATATTATATAACCATATATAACCATATTATGTAACCATATAAGTGTCGTTTTTGTAAATTCTATTTAGCATTTGTTTTGCAAAAAATCAGCATTCTCTCGACGGTGATCTTTGAACATTATTATAATTGAATGCATAAAAAACGAAATTATTATATATTTTAATCAATAATAATATTAGAGTTTCCAGCTTAAGTAGCATTTAGCGCAACATTCTTTCATTAACTTCCCTTCTGATAAAAACTTAAAATCGGTGCTTAAATGTTGGGGTTGATCATGAGGGTATTCAATACTTTTTCAACATTCTGTTTAAAATCTTCTGAATTTTAAAACCATTTTGAATAGCTTCAGCTTCAATAGAGTCTGAAGTTCGTTAAAGTACTAAAACATTACAAAATTTTGTTAACGTTTTTCATAATAGTTACCACCTTCCTTGTCACTGTTGACCTAAAGAAAATACAATTTTAAGCAAATTAGCAAAAACCATTGTTTTTATATTGCATTTGCAAATCAAGAAAACTTAAAAATTATTTTTAATTTCACAGTTAATCGCAAGCCGCTTGTAAACTAAGCCTAGTTACGCCCCTAAAGGTAATCACGATTGGCCTCACCATTTAAGCAAGGCTTCAATCAAGCTTCTCCAACGCCCAATTCTCATCAGATGCAACTAATATTAACTCAACCTGTTGTGAATAAGTTGATGAATGATTCTTGTTTGATTACAGTGACTCTTTTAGCCATGCCTCTACAATATTTTAGTAGAATGACTTTTTATTGTGCTTCCTGCACGGCAACATGCATTGAGTGGCATTTTGTGATGCGTGCATGGGGCATGGTGGAATTTCAGTTTTTTTCAACATTGCTTTGATGAGGTAAATCAAAAAATATTCTGTGAAAATTTAAAAAATTTTTAACTAGAAGGTTTTTTTAAGATCAATTTTTTCAATATTGTGAAAATTTCGTGCGGTTTCGCCTCGTATTAGGTCGCACAATTTGATCACTACTGAGAGATTTGCATGTAATTTTACATTTCATGGCTTTTTGCAAAATTCAAGTTCTGCCTCATTAAATGATTATTAATACCGATTATCTAAAACCACATGAAATCTAATAGTAACTTTCTATAGTTTAAGCATTATAGTATTTGAATTCATTTTTATTCTAACTTTTATAAAGAAATGTATTGAAAACGTTTCAGGGGAAGGAATGTATCAATAATTGCAGACAAAACCATTCAGACTTGTTCTTACTGCTCTTTCTATTTTTGAAAATGAGCATAAAAATGAATTCACAATCTAAACGCTTTAGACTTTAGGATAGTGTTTTGCATTTTTAGATTTAAAGCTGCCCGTGCCCGCCTTGTGCCAGCTTACCTTCCATTGTCCGGTGCTCGCTCGCCTGTTGGAATTCACCGGACAGGAACAGGGGCCCGGTACGCACGCCATCTATTGAGAAAAGCGTAAAATACTACGAAATTAAATCAAAATTCACAAAAGTATATATAATTTTGTCTTTTAGTGAGAAACTTCTTACGATTCCTATAAAATTTATAAATTCTATCAAAGATCATGCATAGAGATTAGTGTTTTGCATTTCTGTCATTTTATTACGGCAATTGTCAACAAAATTTACATATTTTTGCGGTAAAAACATAAACTTGGCGGTAATTTATTAAGTTTCTTTTTAAAAGCAGAAAAAACTTACGTCATTACAAATGCATATTATCTTGTTTTATATCATATTTTATTTGAGCGAGTATAACATATGCCCGGTTATTTGAGCGCCCGATGCCCGCCCGGACTCTATAGCGAAAGAGAATCTTTGGTAGATATTGAAAAAAAATATTTCGAAAGAACAATCCAGAAAATCTGGTTGAATTAAGGCGATATATCCTCGAATCACAACACTCCAAGCAAGTTATCATGCTGTCTTGAGCAAGGGGGAAATTAATAGACTAAACAAGAACTACATGGTAACTACACTGCAGCGGTTCCATTTATGTTTTTGTAATCGTAATTTACGTTTTGTTTCCGCCAATTTTTCGCCTTGAACTCTATTGTATTTAAATATTTCATCACTCTTAGAATCTATCTCCAAATATAACTAGCAGAAAAGACTTAGTACACTGACATATTTAGTTTCTCTGTGTAATACAGGAGAATCACTATTTGTCCACAAAGATTTCCATGGTACACAGAGAAAATTGTGAGACTTTAGTAATCGCGCTCTTAAAACTTAGTTACAAAATATAAAGGAATAGCTTAGTCTATTTTACTTTTCATCAGGGTTGATTGCGGGTAAACCAATCCAGAAATAGGGGTGCTTAAAAAATAATCAACCTGATTATATTTTTCAAAATTTCTGTACTTTCATAACATTTTTCTAATTATATAGTAAAGTATTTATAGTATAAAATAGGGGTCGATAAGTATGTAGACTTTTAGAAGCTATAAATCATACACTTGTGTTCGTAAATTAGTTGATTTGTGAAGATATTTTAAGCGCAATGAAAACAATAAATCATCTGATTGATGTTCTTTAGAAAATTAACGTTATAATTAGACTTACAACGACAACGTAATTCGATACTTGGCAACAAATGACCAATAATTGAGAAGCTGTCATCATTGCGGGTGATTGTCGCAGATGAGGTGAGCGTGTATGCAAAGAAAGCCTTATAGTGTGTTATTTAGACAGCTTTCTAGCAACCTACATGGCTGTGCACTCATTTTGTCTGACTCTCTATTGTTCGTTTGTCTATACAAGATGCCTAAGTGCATTGTCTAGAGATCAACTAAAATTTTCAGCTAGAATAGGTTTGGATTTGCTATAAAGGACATGCTTCAAAGTATGTTGTTATAATTCAAATACAAACACAACATTAGTTTTTTGTTAAGACACCGAATGCAAAAATGCGTACTTTTCCAAGGGACCAGAGCCAAAGCTAAATGTCCATGGTTGTATTTAAAGTAAAGAAACCAATAAAAATCAGAGTTAAGCATCAGAGTAGGATGAAATTTTAGTTTCACTTCGAAACTGATGGGAAGGTGTTGGAAACTATTGGCAGTTCGAACAGCCCGAAACATTTTACTACTCACACCTGTATTAGATGTATATTCTGTATTTAATAAAAACGTTTATCGTACTTGCATAATCAGCTTATCAACATAATCAGTAAACAGGCTAGCTTATATTGAATTATCAACTGAACCAAAAACCAGATATCGAATAATAAAGCTGGAAGCTATAGACATCATTAAGGCGACACAATTTCAACCTAAAAATTAGGATTTTTTGAACTAACCATTGTTCAATTTTGACTCTATTTTGACTTTAGGGTAAAAAACTGCGCATTAAGAGAAAAATCAATTATATTTATCGCTATTTATTAGCCAAGTGGTATTTCCTCAAGTTTTCAGACAAGAAGTTGCGATCTTTGAACAACACTTTCTTCAGAAGAGAGAACATGTCGCATCGGTGCGCAATTGCAAATAAGGAATGATATCTGGCATACTACAATTGACTATTTTCAGCAAATGGTTTGGCTAGATTCTTCATTGGATATAATCATGAAGTCCACATCGATCTTCTTTGAAGTCAAAGCACTGCTTGGATCATAGAATATTTGCGGAATTATACTTTGTCAGTTATGTCCAAAAGACCAAAATAACGCCGGGTAATCTCGATCAATTCCATTTCTCGTCAATATTCTTGTATTTTCTCCTGATCTTCTCAGCACAAATCATGTAGTAATACGCCACGCATGTCACATAAAAATTTTTGAGTTCCTAAGACATTTAACATATGCAGTGGTGTTAAAAATTAGCAAAAGAAAATTGTTCCTTACTATCTTGTGCTGGGAAGCAATTTCATGATTTGGCGGCTATCTAGCTTTACACACACATTAGCGTTAATTGACTCTGGAGCTGCAATATTACCTCCAAGAACGTTAAAATGATTGCAACCATTGATTTCATCAAATACTAAGAACACTTCTTTACCATTCAGAACATTGATAACACGAGTTTCTTCAATTTGTTCCACTTTGCACCAGACCATGTCTCCTTTGTCAGTGGCCATTTCATATCCAAGAATAACTTCCGTATTGCAGGTTGTCTCATTTTCTTAAATGGTATCTTTTCACTACCTTTTCACAAAGTCTTTGTCCTGATGACCAATAATAAAGGTTTGCTATCTTGATGAACTTCTGTGAACTCGTGTCAAAATGCACCCTGTGGGATGGACAGATTCATTCCACAGGGTGCAAAGCAGCCTAAACATTTTCACGGTTTGCCCAGTGAAAGAACGGCATGGGGCCTACTTTGGGTTAAGCGTGGGCACCACTCAACACCCATTGAAATGAAACAAAATCCCACCTGGGACCCACAGTGGACAGCCCACGCTTTTCCTATGTTTTCCCCACTTCTCGCCCACGTTCTGCCCACCATTAGCCCATAGTGCACTGCCCGTGTAAAGCCCACCCAGAGCCCAACGTGGCCAGCCCATGCTTAGCAAATGCTTTCCCCACTTCTCTCTCATATTCTGTCCATCATTAGTCCATAATACACTGCCCATATAAAGCCTAACCAGCGGCTACCGTGGGCAGCCCACGCTTAGCCCATGCTTTCCCCACTTCTCTCCCACATTCTGCCCACAATTAGCCCATTGTGCAATGCCCATACAAAGCCAACATAATACCCAGCACTAGACATTAAGAATAGTTTATTAGTTGCATTAAGTAAAAATGATTGACAACTCATCAACTTGAAACTTTGAATAAATATCAAATCTAATGACCATATATATATATATATATATATATATATATATATATATATATGTATATATACCGTTTCGAAAATCGCGCACACTTTCCGTAAGCTTCACCTTGTCAGTTTTAGCATGCTTTGGCATCCTGTAAAACTATTAACACATGTAAAGTTATGAAAATTTTACGAAAAGTACGTTCCGTATTATTTCCTTTCTTAATGTTGATAGTGGCCATTTTTATGAGCACTCCACTGATTAGGCCAGGCTGCATTGTAGGAGGTAGCATGATGTAAAGGGGAAAACATTTACACCTTCCATATAATTTACTTACGCAATAGATGCTCGAATAAAGACAGCATGCACACCTTGCTTCTGTCGACATTTGTCTTTTTTCGGATGCCCATATTATTCTTGAATTTTAATGGCACTTTCACATAGAGCAGAATCTCAAGTTATGCAACCAGTCTTACTTAAAATGCAAAATAGACATTCTCTCTTGTACGCACTCTTGTATCATGCGCAATCTTTGTATATACCTCACCCTCTCAAAGCTAGTATGTGCTTCACAGACATACCATCCTAGTTTCAATGAGCATATTTCCATTGATAACTTTCAGAAAAGATAATAGCCTCGATGGCTTTCTATCTATTCCTCAATGACAAATATGACTTCAAAATATTTTATTGTGTTTTTCTATATGCTCCACTGAACGATTCTTTACAGTCTTCAACTATATTTATCTAACGTCATTCATTTTTTACTAAGACTGCTCTATTTGAAGAACCTAGCATTACATAACCACTTCATAGCAGTTACTTCATTTAGCATTGCAAATACATCTTAACTGCTCCCATTTCATGTTCTACTTTTGTTCAATTTATCGAAATTTGAATCGGCTCTCGGTACCTGAAGCTTCTGTTTTTCCTAACATATTTTTCTTATTTTTTTGCTTTACAAGAATAAACGTCATTTGCTACCTCTACTACTGCTACTATTAGATAATCACTATAAAAGTGGAAAATGTATTTTAAGAAAACCCTTAGTTACTAACCACATGTAAAAAATAATAATTAAATACAAGTGTATGCACTTTAATCTACTCTAATTTGATATTATAAAAATAAAATCATATTTGATTAATTATTTGATGAAACTCTGCTAGCAGCAATAAAACTCTAAATACATGGAGAGCTCTTGCACTCCAAATGTGAAAATTGTAAAGTTCTGCTTAAAGATAAATTTTGCAAAATGATTATGAACGTAATAGTCATTTTGTTATTTTTTTCTTTGATTCTGCTGTTTGCCACTCTAAGCTCATTAGTAAAGATTAAAGCAGTTATTGCGAATTGGATGAGATTAGATTACCTTAGGTTGCCAAAATACGAGCTCATTTGTGCACTTGGGGGTGATTCTGAAAAGTATTTTAAAATAGGATTGCCATGCTAAGGAGTGTTACAAATGCACATTATACGCGATTAGTTCTTCATGGCATTTTCCCCAATATTAGGAATTATTGTGCCACATTTCACAAGCAAACTAATTAATATAATTGAACAAATTTAACTCAAGTCAGAAGAGAAGATCAGAGGGAAATTTGACAACTAAGACATTTCTTAAATACAAGTTCTGCATAAGGTTTATAGTTTTAGTACGAAACAGTGAAAACCCTACAAAAAGTAAAGTTGAGTTAATTTTTCAAAATTTTAACAACAATTTGTGAATTCAATGTATAAGTTTAAATTCAACGTACATACCAATTCCAAGTATTTTTGAACAAAGATATTGGTATGGTCAGCCCTTTGGATAACAATTGACTGTTAAATTGGATAAATTTGGAGACTTTAAATGTTCGTATGTGATCTGTGTGAATATTAAAAAATTTCAAACTTGAGAAAATGTTTGAACACTGTGGGAATAGTATAAATTTCTTGGCAATAGAGGTCAATTTATGGTGGTAGATAATGTATCAATTGAACAGAATTCGAAATTAATCTTAAACACATGTTTTAATACAAACTAGCGTTTTGCAATTTATTATGTTCTAAAAATGTCACACTTTGATGAAAGAAAATTTTTGCTGAGATTCCGTTAAAAAAATGAGATTTGGAAAGACCTATTTGTATAGGATTTGTTATCTTTGGCTTAAACTGATCATGTAATTATTTGAGTATTTTAACTCTTTTCAGTATATTTGTTTAATGCAATGAAACATGTTTGAATGAGCTCCAACTGCGAGTGAATCAATTGTTTGCAATGTTGGCAGTATATTTAGAATGTAACCGAATTTGACAAGCAAAATCAGTAGATAGCTCTTTGAGGATTGTTATTTAACATTTGTTTAACCATTAGTTGTCATTCAGGGTATATAGAAAAATGTAAGATTATGTTTCACATTATTTCACCTTACAACGTTGTCTTTAAGGGTCATTCTATACTTTGACTCTGCAAATGTATAGTTTATATATAATAAAGATATGGATTCACTAGAGTTCGAAATATCAATGAAAACCTAAATTTCAAAGATTGCTCTTAAAATTTAAAAGGTCATATCATAAACAAATTTATTAATTAAATTTTTTATTTATTGATAAATTTCAAGCATTTGCCAAATGAGTAGAATAGAATTTCAAAAGCATTTAGAATCATAAATGTTTTCCAATTGAAATCTATCTAAATGAACGTTTTCTGTCACTTATCAATCGAAAACTATCAAACGCTTAAACATGCACACGGGAGTAAGTCTCAAGCAGAGGCGTGCATTCAGGGTAAGCAAAGTAAGCACCGCTTGTCCATTGAAATTTATTTGAACAAATGAAGAAAAAGTATTTATGCTTACACAACATATTTATAAGTTTCCAATTTTTTTAAATTTATTTTTTTCTTAAATTCTAAACATTAAACTAATTACTGTTCATTTTCGTCATTTAAATTGATGTAAACTACTGTATTTTGGGTAATTTTTTTTGTTGAACATTGTATGAGTTTTGTAATAATTGATTAAATCTTATGAAGAGCAATAATAATCAATATCCTATTACTTAAATTTGCGTCGTAATATTTGCTCGACTGTACCTTAACCTTAATTGTGATAATATCAATTGATAAAAATCAATGTTTCTCAATTACAACGAAAGCAGTCAGCGCAACTGTCTGCCGCTTTCTTTATCACACTTGTTAACGTAATTGATAAAAATCTACAATCAAAATTCGAAAATACTACGAGAGGACCGCGGGATTATTCAATGCTTATTGATTCTAAGTAAATCGCAATCCAAGTTACCCGCCAAATCATTTTTAGTTTATTTGAGTTGATATAGAAAACAATAACTCATGCACAAAAATCCTTCTTCTATATCTATACTGTAATAAATGAAATTAATTAACTAAAATTATTAGGCAAGCTATTTCTTACAGCTAAAGGTGCATTGTGGCGGCCTAGCCTCAATTGGGATGTGCCTTCAAACATGTTTTTTTCCCTCTCTGGTCACAGGAGATCGAAATTATTGAAGTGCCTTGAAGGACAGAAATGTCTGGAAATCACCCAACCACTAATGAAAGGAGGCGTCTTCCTTTTGAAGCTGGGATGAGCTAGCAGGAATTGACAGCCTGTGTTTGAAACTCTCCCCCTCCGACCGAGCCACGGAACACATAAGTGTTCTAGCCAGCCTTAATAATGGCTGTATAGGTATAGGCTGAGTGTTAACATAATTTTCCTTAAAATTAACATTTTTATAAAAAACGTATATTTTTTGATGAATAAAATTATTCTCAATACTCTTAGTGTCGGTTAAACGAAATGTAACATTACTTAAATTATTCGGAACTAGTTTTCAGTATTTTCATTGATTGGAATATTTACAATAATCTAAAACAAAATCATCTTAAAAGAAAATATTTTAGCATAGCTATTGAAGGCCACCTCAAATGAAAACGTTTTTGACGAACTCCTCCAACCATTCTCCCGGTTAAATTTTAATGAAAAGGCTGAAATTGTTCAGGAAGGTCGTTCTCAACTAGCCTTCCCCCAACTAATTGAAATACATACAGATCGTGGAAAAACTTACAAAAGACATTTTCAAATTAAAACTTATGAAAACCATAAATGGTTAACGGGAAGTAGTGGCCATGTTTACTTTCTAGCACAAGTAAAGCAGTCTGGAATACTTCTTGATGCAGCCAATTGAGAAATTCATCCAAATCATTGTCTAAACATGAATCTTCTGTCTCCCATCTTAACTCTCAATTGTCATTAGCCTCATTTGGTAAAACTAGAGTTGAAACGGCAATTGATGAAAGCTTAAGACATGCAAATATGCTTCATAATGCCGACGTTAAGAAGAATCGAAGCATAATGAAAAGATTAATAGATGTTGTATGTTTTTTATGTAGTCAAGAGCTAGCTTTTCGGGTGCATAATGACTCAGCATCTTCTGAAAATAGGGGTAATCATATTGAGCTTATAGCCTTATTGCAAGAGTACGACCTAACGTTGGCTAGCCATTTAGAAAACTCAACTGTTTTTTCTGGACTATCAAATAGAATTCATGCCATTGGAAGCGTAATAAAGCAGCAAATAGTAAATGAAATTTCGCACTCAAGTTTTGTTTCAGTTATCGCAGATGAAATTTCTGATAATACAAATAACTCTAAATTAAGCATTGTTTTGAGATATATAGTTGATGATACAATTGTGGAAAGATTTACGGGCTTTATAGATGTTTCTGATGGAAAAACTGCCTCTGATCTTGAAGAACATTTAATGAAAATTACTTCTGCTTGTAAGAGGGAAGTTCTGTTCATTCACTGTAATTCTCATGTTTTGAAATTAGTGCTTAAAGATGGAATTTGTTTTAACAAGGATTGTAAGATGTTTTTTTGCAGATTTTGTCGACATTTTTTTCTCGATCATCGAAAGGAACAAAACTACTTGATGAAATAATAAAACGTCGCATACAAAGAACAACTCCAACAAGATGGAATTTTGCTTCTAGAGTTATTAATACAATAAGCAGTCACTATGAAGATTTCAAGGGCTGTTTTGAAACCATTTTGAATTGTTCAACATTCTGGGACAGCGAAACGCTCTATCAAGCAACTGGATTTCTGTATATATTTGACGATTTTAAATTTAAGTTTCTACTTAAACTTTTTGATAAAATTTTTGCAGATCTGATACATGGTTTCAGATTTTGCAAAGCAAGCAATATGATATTGCTTACTGCATTACTAAAATCAGTGAATTCAAAAATTTTTTGCAAGAAGAACGACAGAATTTTGACGATTATTTTAATGCTTATAGTTTTATTCAAGAGACGTTCACGGCTATCTGCTGAAGAACAAATCCAAAATTTCAAAATACTGCATTGTGAAATTTTCGAACCCTAATTAGTCAAATACATTTTCAAGATTACACAAATTTGAATTCTTTGAACTTTTCAACACCGCAAATCACGAAAAATATTCAAAGAATTTTCCCCAATCGTATTTTAATTCACTCCAAAAAAGATTTCCAGATAAATTTGACTACATTCGTTTGAAAAATGAACTCATTGTAATGTATTCATCTATAGATCTAAAAAACAAATCTCCACTTCAAATTTACAATTTACTTAAGGAGGTACTGCATGAGGCGTTTTCAAACTTATTTCGTTTGTTAAAATTCATGTTAACTATTCCTGTGTCAAGCGCAACCGCAGAAAGAAAAGTGTCAGCTTTAAAAAGAATTAAATCTTTTCAGAGAAATTAAATTGGGCATGCACGCCTCTCTGATTTGGTTCTTATTTCAATTGAGAAAAGCATAATTTTACAATTGAAAGCTGCAGACACATTTTATGATGCTGCTATTCGACAATTTTGTTTAAAGGATAGGCGTTTGCAACTGATTTTTAAGTAAAGTTGTTTTTTAAGTGGTGTGTTTTATTTTATATTTTTAATTAAGCCTCAGTGCTGTAGTGATAAAATTTTATCAGGGGTCTGATCTATAGAATCTAGACTGATTTAAATCATAATTATTGAGTGAAAAACTGTATGCTATAAATGCATGTATATCTTTGATGTTTGTCAAAAATTAAAAGTATGTATCAAATATACATATTTATTGGGTTACTTGTTACTTGATACTTGGAATATTGTTCAGTACAGTAACCATTTTAACAAAGTTTGTAAGATGGTAAGCACTGCTGCATGCCCAATAGTTTGGTGTTTTGATAAAAAAAAAATCAGTAGATAGCTCTTTGAGGATTGTTATTTAACATTTGTTTAACCATTAGTTGTCATTCAGAGTATATAGAAAAATGTAAGATTATGTTTCACATTATATCACTTTACAACACTTTGACTCTGCAAATGTATAGTTTATATATAATAAAGATATGGATTCACTAGAGTTCGAAAAATTAATGAAAACCTAAATTTCAAAGATTACTCTTCAAAATTTAAAAGGTCATATCATAAACAAATTTATTAATTAAATTTTTTATTTATTGATAAATTTCAAGCATTTGCCAAATGAGTAGAATAGAATTTCAAAAGCATTTAGAATCGTAAATATTTTGCAATTGAAATCTATGTAAATGACGTTTTCCGTCACTTATCAATCGAAAACTATCAAACGCTTAAACATGCACACGTGGGTAAGTCTCAAGTAAAACTAATAATGCTTGACCCCATATCTTGATGTACTTTAGCTGTTTTCAAAGTTGTCTCTTGCATACTCTTCTATGCATTAAAGACCTTCAAGATAGACAGCCAACTCGTTTGCTTTAATCGATACAACAATGATTTTATTAAATGCAGTTTTTTAATATAAAATATTCTACAATTATATTTGTATAAAACATAATATTTTTCTAAACATATAAAATTACACTTTACTATGATGTACGTTTTCAATCAACTAAGCTTTCTACACATTAATTTACGAGAAATTATTCGAAATTGCTTACGGCATTTGTCAATGATGAAGTAAATTACGAGCTAAACTACAAATATCTCCACTAAACATAGAACCATAGTTTTGATTATGTGACGCTATTACACAAGCCTCATTCAGATATGTTCTGTTGAAATGCATAAAAATTCTTTTGAGGTGAATCATTGAATAGGGTATCGATTTTCCTAACTTGTAAAAAATCATTTTTTTGCATTGATATACGTCTCCTATGAAGGGATATTTGCTATGCAAGTGGATAAAAATGGCTCTAGCTCTCCGACAGAAATCCGGATCAGTCTGAAAATTTAAATGAATCTAAGTTATTTCAATTTATTTTCATAAAGATTCATTGATTACTCTTTGAGAAATCTTGCTAAGAAACGGTATAGCAGACAGCCAGTCAGACAAGAAGAGGGGAAAATAGTACCTCCTTTACGAATGCAATAAATAAAAATACCAATTTAGATATAGGAACGGACACAATGTCACCCATTATTGACTTCAATTTCAAATTTGGGAACAAATAAGCTAAGAGTGTCTAAATGTCATTTGCATTATGCTCGTTAGACTGGGGTAAAAAAATACGCCAAACGACGTATACTTAGTATATACCAAAATCTATGCACACTAGCTTAGACATAATTTCAGGAAACGTCACAAAATTTCAGCTATTTGGTACCAGTACATTAGGAGAAATTACGCATTGAAAACGGCTGGGGTAAAAAAAGACACCAAACAACGACTACCCGTTAGTGGCACAATCCACTAAGTGGAACATCAACAAAAATCATTTCCAGAGAGAACTCTTACTTAGTACAATGAATTTTATTCCACATCAATTCGTCTTATCTGTCACTTCGGCTGTTGGTTCTTCTTGGAACATGCATATTTAATAAATTTAGAGGCTTTAAAATGTGAAAACTTACTCATCATGTCGCTCATCATCAATTACGTTGAAATCTAAATTCATACTCACTTTAAAGAACTCATAGCCATTCAATAATCGAAATTTAGTCCAATTTTTATTGGTTCTTAAAATATAACCCATTTATCTAGCTCAATAGCAGCAAAAACTGCAGATTTATTTCTTGTAGGCATCACCCTTTCATCATGTTTTTTAATTCATACTCACTTTAAAGAACTCATAGCCATTCAATAATCGAAATTTAGTCCAATTTTTATTGGTTCTTAAAATATAACCCATTTATCTAGCTCAATAGCAGCAAAAACTGCAGATTTATTTCTTGTAGGCATCACCCTTTCATCATGTTTTCGATGTGTGCGATATTATGAAGTTTTTATTTAAAAATGAAGACGTCATAGCTTTCAATTCAAAAAATTTAACTCCTCACTTAATCAAAATGCTAAGAAAAATTTTACTTAGGAGAAGCAAATTTTGGTATTGTTCATTGTCGAACATTTGAGTCCCTTAAACTTTTTTAAACACCATGTCCAAGCTAAAGTCTTACTAAAAGGAAAAAAACCTTCGTAGGTGATCATGCATCATACGTGTTTGAAATATGAAGTTCTAATGAAACACAGAATATAGTGTACATGCTAAGCATCCCTTGAAATATTTATTAAGTGAAATTTGCATCCCATAGAACTTGAAAGATGAAACAAAATGTTGGTAAAGCAATTGCAGCAAGATGGTCAGCTTAGCCTGCAATTTTTTTGTATTAGTAAACAGTTTTAAATTTCACGTTTCGTTTAATAATATAACTTCTTTAATTCTGTACTATATGTAGTATAGACAACAATTTAAAAACAGAAGTAAAATTATATTTGCATGTAGAATTCACCTTGCTTTCCCTTGTTGCTTAAAACTACTCGCCTTCTGCACTGAGACACATTTTTGCACAGCTGTTAATCTTAATCGGATAATTATGAAATCTACTAATACATTTTGAGGAAACTATTATTAGAGGTAGTAGATTTATCTCAGAACTTTTTTCACGAAATTATCAAATTATTTGATTCTTTGGAATTATAATAAATAAAATAATTTTTTAAATAAACACTTTGATTGGTTCTTAATGTTTCTATTTTACCAATAATAATAACAGCATTTTTTTGCTAGTTTAAAAGCAAACATATTCAAAATATAGACAATGCACATATTACGAGTGGTTGTGCTGTCCTATGTGACTCTTAATTCGTTAGCACATTTTTCTGCATATAGCATCACCTAACATTTTGTATTGATAAGTTCGCATCCCTTAAGTAAAGAGGCTGGCTACAGCCTTGATAGTATATTTTGAAGGTTTTCATAAATTTAGTAGGAACATTGTTTAATGTAAACATAAATCTAAGAAAATATTAAAACAGTATAAACTTGACATTCATTCATCTGACGGTTATTGTTTTATGTTATTGTAATGTTTTAATCATGCATAATAAGACATTTCAAAATCTGTATTGATTGGAATTGTAAATGCCCCGCAGCAAATTGTGCTATTTGAAATATAACGTCACTCGGCGGCAAAAACCGCATTTATTTCCTGATATCCAAACAATTAATTTACAGAATTACGATTATTAGTATGGTAGGAAACGGGTGTAACAGACCGAGCCTATCAAAGAAATATTATTATTATAACAAGCTTAAAATATTTTAACATAAATTAACAATTAAAACAAAAGAAAATCATATAAAAAATACAAAATATTATAATGGTAGGAATTTCAAAATTCAAATTTTCACTTTTTAAATTGATCCTTAAATCTGATGGTGTTCTTCTACCCCAACGATTATATGTGAACCGCGACAAGACAATGCCTGGCTATGAGTGACCCGCAACTCGACCCAAGCAATTTGTGACCCGTTTCTCACTGTTATTAGGAGAATTTGTTTGTCATTTCCAAGTAGTAATATAGGTCATCACTCAAGTTCCGAAAGATATTCCTTTGCATTACAATCATATTCTATATTTTTTTAAATTATTTAATATGAGGCTATTATTAAGGATAGAAATTACGCTATGTTTTCTTTACTTCAATTAAAGGGGAAGATTTGCAAATGCAAAAAGTCAATCCTCTCTATTTGCTGTTGTCCATGATGTACGAGCTCCTTAACAATTCCTAATTCCGGATATAAGAAATAGGAAAAAAATGTTCGTAAAATTTTTCAAATTGAGTTCTGGGCACTCAATGTATTCATAGTCACAAAGAGTAACTTGTAGTTTTTGTTGCTCAGAATAAATGAACTAGGGTTTATATGCTTGTATTTTAAGCACTACACAGATAAAAAATTGTCCCTCTTATGTTTGGTACTCTGTCACATAATCCAGGAGATCGATGTGTTTTTGCGTAATAGCATGGTTAATTTTGTATGGTCGTACTAACACTTAATACAAATATAACGTCATTAGCGCATGGAAAAATAACATTTCATTTCAACAAGTGTTCAAAGGCTTTCCACATTTCTAAGGAAACACAAGTAAAGTGTGTTGAGTAATCGATCACATCTGTGAATTTAACTTCTTTAGCACGCGTTCTCGGAAGCTTTATGCCACATGAAAAAGAAGGGCATGCAGAAGAAGACATTTTAACACAAAAAATTGACAATGGCCTTCACTCAAACCCAGATTTCAATGATAAGATGGTTAGTAGTACGCTTCAATTGATTAAAATCTTTTATTTTTACTTATAATTTAGTCATTCTGAAACGAGGAAGTTATTTATTGGTATTTATAAATGTTAATGTAATTGTTGTTTCAATTTAATCTCCAATTTAATATCTAATGTTGATTTAAATAATACTGAAGAAAAGAGAAATGCATCTTGATTTATCTGTAGGCATTCTCTCTAGAAAAGTAAGTTAAACACAACACAAGTATGTTCAAAACCACAACTTAGCATTACAAACAAATATAATACAAGCCTCAACATGTGGAGATTGTCACAAACTACAAATTTTCATGTATAAACTTTAATTCCTTAAAAATAGATATTACTTCAATTAATTTTACAAAAATGTAGTTTAATTTATGATTTGTTTAGGAGCATGGGGATGTTGAAGAGGAAATTTCAGTGCAGAATGTAACTAATGAAGTTCATTCCAATCCAGACTTTATCGACGAAAAAGTAATATTTCTAAAGAATTCTTTATATAACAAATTCAATGAATTTTTTTTACGATTTTGATTTTTAATCATAATTCTGCATTTGCTTCCACAATCCACAATGTTATTTAATATTCAAGTAAATATATATATATATATATAAATATATATATATATATATATTTCGAAAATAATAAACATTTCAAGTATAGATAACTACAAATTATACGTCTAAATTTTTTGCCCCAGGCTTATTGTAATTTAGTCGTCAAACATGATATTTGATTATTTAGATATCCGATGATTCACTACATAAAAAAGTAGTTGAAACTACTGATAATGAAGAAGAAATGGACATTGGGGTAATTACTTATATTTATTCATAAAATTTTTATCAAAAAGAAATATTCATTTTTTTCACTTAAATCAACCTAATGATTTCATGTAACGCTAATTATAAAAAGTCCTTTTATAACACGATTCACTTAAAATATAATTGATAACTTCAACAAATATTAATATTTACATCAGAGTTAAAAAGAAGCGTCAGATAATACCAAAATCTGTTTATAGTTTACTGGAAAAGTTTCAATGTAAGCAATTGTGTTAAAAAAGACGCATAGTTTGTTGTTAATACAAGTTTTGCATTCTTCTGAATTTTTTGAAGATAAAATGAAGGTTCTCTTATTAAATGAATAATAATTCTGTGTTTTCAATGCTTTGGGAAAAATATAATAAAATAAACTGTTATTTTTGCAATGAAGGTTTACATTAAATATCAGACAGCGATTATTTGTTAAATATCATTGTTGTATAACTTTAAATTGAAGGAATATTGGTCTATTTGTCCCGATGTGCTTTTGGATAATTCTTTTTAAAATTTCCAAGAAGTGCATAGGGAATATATTTCGTGTGAAATATTTTATATCAAATGTAAGAATAATTTGAATTACGATGATTACATATGTCAGAGAATTCAAATTATGCACCAAGCAAATTGATAATCCATTTAGTAAAAAGCTAAGTTTCGCATTATTGCGTATTGCCATATATTTATGTAGATTATACAAAGTTCCAATGTGAAGTAGAGTAGACAGCATTATTAGGGAAATCCCGGGTAAGTTATGTTGCTCAGATATTTGCGAGGAGAGCAAATGAAATCGTATTTGTAAATAATATTTTTTGGTGTTTTAGTAAAATGCATTCATTGTCTTACTATTAGATTTCTGAAGTTCATGATGGACTGAATGGCTTTCGTCAATTCAATGATGATTTCAATTTGAATTTCAAACTTTTCGTTAATATAGGCAATATATTTTCCCTTTTCAATCTTGTTACATTTGCTAATAATATATTAGGTATTTTTAAGCCTTTCTGTTGACTTTTCGTTAATGCTGGAACCCATATACAGTTTCTGCAGCAGATAAATAATTAGGGCAGAGATAAGCTTTGAAAACATATTACTGATTTCCCCTCTCAGACCTTTTCTATGCATAAACCAAAGTGTTTATAAGAATCAACTTTTTGTAGTTTCACTTTTTTTGTAATTCATAATATCATTCGTCGATCTTTTCCAAAATTTAGGAATGCTATAAAGAGCTCGGATATTTTCGATACATTAATTTTCAAATTAACTAAACGAATGTATTTATACTTTTTGGTAATATGCAAAATCGTCATATCATATGCAATGTTATTGCGTATTTCGATACATCAGTGAAGTGTGTTCAAATACGAGGGCCACCATGAAGCACTCCAACCATCACACTAATTTCTTTTGCACATTTTGTTGACAGATTTGTTCAAGTATTCCTTTAGCTAATTCACTGGTCGCATACACGCCTTGCCAATTTTGTTAATCAACATATTTTGCATTATGATATAATCAAAGAAATTTCTTAAATGAAGTGTCTATTGGTCGCTTAGAATTTTGTAGATTTCCAATATAAACATTAGCCTATCGGTTATTTTTCTGTTTGCCCTGTATATAAATTTTTGATCATCGAATGAATTTTTCTTTTCACAAACGTCTATGTGTTTTGATATATATTTGCAATCTGTTTGAGATTCTCAACCCAACTTGAGCCCACCCATTTTTCAACTATGCTGTGATATATATATATATATATATATATATATATAA
>CABFPE010001066.1:45264-62546 GCA_900660155.1 Hofstenia miamia | reverse complement strand
GGGGGGGGGGGGGGTGCTATGACCTTTTAAGGATGTATAAATAAAAGCATACTTCAAGGTTATTTTGTTGCGTCAAACTATTTTAGTTAAATAACATTTAGCTACGGGCATAAAGGTTTAGGGTATGGACACAGACAAACTAACGGGCCTATTTTTATGGGCACGGGCCCTACCCTAGATCATAACAATTAATAGAAACTTACCCTACTTGAGAGTTCGTATGTCTTATGTTTTGGATGATTAAACGCAACATATGTCTTGAGATAATTGGAGACAGATTTGTCTTATGTCACGTGTACCCGGTCTATTTTAGTATACTACCCCTATGTTTATCAAAAGTTTGCCATTACACGAAATATTTTATTGCTACGAAAAATTTCTGTCGCGCGATGGCGTACGAAAATTGATTTCGCGTGCTAATTTAATACATGGCAGAAAAATATTTTTAGCGATTGCTCTAGATTGACCTGCATTTTTCTACAGTCACGAAATCTTTCTGAATGATGAAGCAATGTGCATTGTAGTGCTACTTTTCCTCAAAGGAAATGTTTGTTAGATTTTGGTGTAATTGGGACTTTATAGGCCCCATGCATTTTACTGAGACATCTAAAAAATTTTTTGTTTGGCATAAACCATAGAAAAAATTATTTTTACGGGCTTCCTTTAATGGAATTTGATTACATGTTATAAAGAGGCTCTAAATTGATTCATTTCATGTCAATTATTCACGGCGATTTTAGGGATAACATATTTTTCTCAATAGTTATAAAGAGTGTAGTCTATTTTTAGAGAAGCATTGCACCATGAGCTAACTACAAAATTTGGGGGTGATGATGTTCTCCTTTCCAGGCAAGAGCATAGGCAAGAGGGACTCGACAAGGGCTGAGTGGCTTTTCCCCGCCGCTACCTGTGAGTAGCAGACTTGTCAACGAGCGGACATTTCAAAGCTTGGCTTGGCTCATTTAAATTTTGTGTAAGTTTGACTAGGCTCGTTTTTGCTGGATATTTTTTTAAAAATATTGTGCTCAAAGAATTTTTTACATAGCTCTTCCTATTATTTAACATTTCTTAAATATGATTATAGGGAAGGCATACTAACTGCAAAAAAGTCAGAAAAATCTCCATAATCAAATTAACAAGCAGAACTATAAACTTGCTTTGCCTAAAATAAGCTCGTTTTGGGCTAGTTGTATATCAAATACTGTGCTCAAGCTCGGCTCGGCTCGGATCGGCTCGGCTTGTTGACAAGTCTGGCGGGTAGGGCTGATATGGGTACCAATGTTAATGGTGGGGCGGGTACGGATAGAGAATAAAACATGAACATAATGCAAAAAGACAATGTCAAGAAATTAACCACTTCTTTTGTGAACTTTAGTAACGCTCTGGAACGTTTTATTATTGTTATACTGGAGTATAATTTTTGTTTCTGACCAATCTCAAAGTGTTTTCGAGATATAGTAGGTATTTTCTCAATTCACATTAAAACAGGCTTTCCTTAACTAAAATTTTATATTAGAAAACGATTATACATTTGCTATTTATTTAAAATCTAATCATATTTGCCGAAAATTGCAATGATTTATGAGGTTCACAAAACTTTAAGGTTTATAGTTATACACATGAAAGCTAGTCTTTTAAAGACATTGTTTATTGATGGCAGAGCATAAAATTGTTCAAAAAATGTTTTCTATATTATGAAAAACACAAAAAGATTATTATTTATTGAAATAATAATATATTATGCTTAGATAATTTGCGAAGGGGACGACCGTACCCTCTGAAACCGTGCCTGATTATAAAATAGCTTACCTAAATATCAATTCTTGTATATTTTATCATATAAAATCATCACAGCTAAACGAGCAATCGTGTTAGATGACTTAAATATCTAATCTAGTATATTATTTTAGCTGGCTTTGCATATTGTTGTATTTTATTATTTATTCATTAGTTGTTGAAATTGAGTTTACGGGTTTTCGGGTGGGTCTTCTGCGGCATGTATGCCCATGAACCTCTTACGGACAGGTGTGGGTACAAAAATACAATCTGGCAAGTTAGAAATTTTTATTCTGTATATTATCTTTAAAAGTGCAAAAATCTGAAAAACTACAGGTATTCTTGCTTTGTTTAAATCGAAAACTTTGGTAAGAACTTATTGCAAACGTTTTCTTAGTGAAGAAAACGGGTGGCAGGACATCAGGTCTGACTTGCTTTGACAAAATGCCGCCGTTTTGGAAAGCCTTTCAAATGCACAACCTTTTTTAGAGTGAGCATCTGGAACTCATGATATTACAATTCAAGGATCTGTTGATGCAATGCGTCATTATGAGCGATTTGAGCAACATATTCAAAAAACAGTATTGGTGTTAGAATTTGAAATATGACGTTTGCAAAAATGTTTTTCGTCGATTAAATTGATTTAGGTCAAAATGTTTAGATAAGGCCTATCAGGATTAATCTGCTAAGGTTAAGCCTCGGGTAAGGCTTGAGGCATCGCAAATCAGGTTGAGGACAGAACAGGATCAGTGTAATAAATTACATTGATAATCTCTAGTGATTGCTTTTTAAAATCTCTTCATATCGATTTTTTAAAAATCCATTTTATTTAATTTTAATTGATGCTCAAATGCAATACCACCTGCAGCCTTGTCGCTGAGGCCCATTATAATATTCAAACGAGATGGAACTGGCTACCAATTGGCTGGCAATTTTCCGGCCTGCAGCTGCTTAAAAACTTCAAAAAAGCCGTAAAATTACCTTTCATGTATTTATTGGAAAATACTAAACCTAACCCTTACCCAAACTCCTCAAACTTATTTGTTTTTAGGTGAAATAGCAATTTCACAAATTCACTGAAATTTTTGTGATTTCACCAAATTCCAAAATTACAGTCTTACTGTAACATAAATATATATATATATATATATATATATATATATAAATATATATATATACTTGCCCAGATTAACTATACAATGCAAATATAATGTGCCGGCTAAAACCGGCCGACCGTTATTAGCTATTGGAGGTCAACCACCGGCCCGATCAAACTGGAACCGTACCTTTATTTTTCGGTACGAGCAAGGCACAAAGGGACATATTGAGGCACGAGGACGACACGAAATTAAAAAAAAATCAATACATTTCCAATGAATGAAGAAAGAATGTTAGATTAAATCCTATAAATGAAATAAATGTTTTTGTCCATAAATGTTTTCAATACTTTAACAAATTGTCCGAGAAACAAAACTTTAGATGATATGAATGTGCAAATTAATAGATTTAGAAAGTCAAAATAACAAATATGTTTGATACATATATTAATGTCGGCACGGGCACGAAATTTTCTGTAAAAATAAGCACTGGCACGGCATGAGCACATCCCGTTACGGGACAGCACGGTTCCATCTTTGTGCTTAAATATGCAACATGTATCCACCTCAAGCCGTGCTTATTGAAGTTCCCGCATCAGCGTTTGCTTTATCTGACAAAACCTTTAGTTTGAACTTTAATAAATGAACATATATTAAACAGTAAGTTGCAATTAAGTGATCGACTGATATAATGGGCCAATGTCATCTTCTCCTGAATCGCTTGTTCCATTCAGTCATTTTGCGTTCACTGGGTCATAGTTATACAGTCTTAAAAATTTACCACTGACATATTACCATTTTGAGCAGGTATTAACCCACACTTTGTTTCTACACTTTATTGGCAGTAAGTTAAATGATACAGTATATTGATTTTCAACTAAATATTTGTTTTTGCTAAAGTTCAAAATTCAGAGAGGAATTTGTTTCCGAATTTCTTAAAATAATAATATTAATAATCAAGAATATGCAACTGATAGGTTTCCATCCTTAATATGTTTCTGAAAAAACATATACAAATATAAGTCATTGAACTTTCACACTTAGAAAGTTTTCGTAATGAGTCATGACAGAAAAATTCTGTCAGTTTGCCAAAAATCATCAGTATAGCAGCGCCTTAATATACATGTCTACATAAGAAAAGTTACTAAAGTAATAACTAAAGGTAATTTGCGGCGATATAGTTTTGATTGAGAGATTTCTTGAGACATGTCTTTTTATTTCTGGTAACAGAAAATTGGCATTACTGAGAGATTTGAAGGATCAGAAATGATTATGGGAAAACCATATTTGGAAGGAGTTAAGATGAGTTAACAAGAATTGGCTGTCATTGTTGGAGTTCAACTACTCCAATTGAGCCACGGAAATCGTAGTTGTTCTAGTGAGCCTTATAATAATGCCTGTATAGGTTAGTATTATTCCAAAATTTAATTTGAAATATTTTTCAGTGAAATACACTTTGTCGAAATCTTCAATTTTAAGCTAACTTATGAGACTTAAATCTAGCATATTTCAATGAAAGTCAATTTAAGACCCATTCCTTGCTTACTAACCAAGTCATAGTTGAATTTTTTGCAAGTACTGTATGTGTTCTGTGCAAATTTCAATTGGATTTTGGAAGAATTGCCAGAAACCAAAGAAACTTGTTGCTAAATTCCTTTGTTCTGTTCTTACAATAATCATACTGGTAAATATGGTAATTTGTATGAACAGGCTCGAACTTTATATCAATCACAAGTAATTTTGGTGATTTTACAAACCATTCGCTCTTATTAACGTGCTTTTTTTCTTGACTAGCTTTGGTATTCTATATTATTGTCATTGAGTTACAAGAAAACTGGACCCTATTGATAACATAACACCAATAACACAGACAGTACCTCTGCAAACTTTCAAGCAAATATTAGCAATATATTCTTTGAAGATTTATATTTATTTATGGAGAACTATAAAATACTCCACTAAATGATTTTTGTTGAAGTTTGATCTCTGAAAAAATAATATAGAAAATTTAATAAGCCGATGGGGTTAGTTTTCAATTTTTATTAACCATGCTCTTTACTCTGCCAGGAATGTACATATTGGGCGTTTGCAGTAACGCCTGTGAATTCGGATTTGATGACAACGAGGAATGAACACTTTTATCTTTTGAATGACATTAAAATAAATATTAAAACTAATTTTCTCAGTAATCTAAGAAATCTGTAATGTTAGTTTTTCAATTATTTGACCGGAGGGAGTTGGTAGTGCGCCCAAGCGTTACTGTCTGTCTGCTTCCGTCGCTTTAAAACGTTAATCACATTGGGTAAAATTTATCTGTAATCCGATTGGCTAATAGCCATTGGCTAGCGACGATTCGACCATTATTAAAAAAATATGCCTCTCCAAAATGGGAAATTTTGTTACTAATGTTCTACTCCCATTGATTTTGGATGTTTATAGCTCATTCGAAAGAGCAACACTTGAGGAAGACTTTATCTGAAGGTCCCAACATCAAATTAGCGAGATCCAAAAAACGTAAAAGATTTGAAATTTTTTGTCGAGTTGGCTGGGTATAGATTGATCAATTTTTGTCCAATCTTAAAAAATTTTTACATGAGTATTTGAACCATCGATCGAACTCTATTGTGCATATACATTTAACATAGTAAGCATTAATCTGCCAGAGTGCTGGTCGATCAAGTACCCAGCAGTGAATAAACAAACTTGATCGACCATTACTTTGGTTGATTACTGCTTACTATGATAAATTTATACATGTAGTATTATCTAAGAAGAATTCAAATCATTAGTACTAAATTGGTAGTGGCCACCCTTAAATATTTGGCTGGCAACGCCACTGATTGTGTTATTGGAACAACCGACCACCTCCATTATACTTAATATTTTCTTGCAACAAAATTTTTCTGTCGCACGATGGCGAAAATTGTTATTGGCCCCACTAAAGACGTTTTATGAGATCTTACAGCATAAATTCTTTAATTACGCTTAATTATTTTTACTTCCTGCAAAATTTAATACAGCCACCATGTGAATGGACATTCCCTTGAATTCTTGTAAATCTATCAATGTTTGAGTTAATAGCATTTTTCTTAATTTTACTGCTATTCTGTTTGTATTTATTTGTTTGTAATTTATGTACATTTTTATATTGAATAGTTACTGTTTTTCGGTGCGTGAATTATGATAGTCGGGTCGGTAAGGGAATCAATAATCGGTTCAGGTCGGGTTCTGTTTATCAAATTGTGTGTCGGGTAGGGTACAGTTCTTTTATTGAATGCTCATCACTGTATTGTAATAACTATAATTCTCTTTGTTTGGGGTTCCAAGGCTATTCCAACTTGGACTCTGCTATTAACATATAGTTATTTATTTTAGCCAATACCTAGTTGATTAAAAAAATCTAGAAATAATATTTATACATATATATATATATATATATATATATATATATATTGTTATAGCTTAGTTGATTGTTCATTAGTTCGTTCTTATTAGTGTATTTTATAAGCAGAGCTTCGTCATAATTAGTATTCTTGGTTCTAAGTAAGATCTTTAATTGCTTGATGTCTATGCAAAAATATTTCACTTTTTAAATGCCCTCTTAGGTGTTCATTGATCCTGGTTTCAAAATGTCTCTTGGTTTCTACGATGTAAGAAAGATTGAAAGATTACATTCTTTACATTGGATTTATATATAATGGAGGAAACCAGCATTTTGTTGATAGGATCTTTGTTGCTAAAAAATTCAGATGTTTTCTTAGATGTCAGTATTGGAACAATCTTTGTTTATTTATCTTTGTAATTTTTGATTTTAACAATTCTTTTCTTTCTTCAATATAAGGTAATTTCCAATATGTTGGCTTCCGACCATCTCTTATTACTTGGTTACATACTATACTATTTGAAGTTAATGCTTTGTCAAATTAATCTGTATTAATTCATGTGGATAGCCATTTTGTTCTAAGATCGTATAAAGGTTTGATATTGAATTAATTAAATTGTTATAATTCGAAGATATTTTTATAATTCTATCTAGCAAGCACTGTATTGTATTTGTTTTATTTTTGATGTCTCAGTATGATTGGAATGGAACATATAAGTCAGTATTAGTAGGTTTTCTGTACATTTTAGTTTCATAGTGGTCTTTAAAAACTTCTATCGTTATGTCAAGAAAATTTATTGAAATATTTATAAATACCAATATGAATAATGTACTCTTTCTTACATTTCAGGATCTTAGATTTTAAATTTTTCCATTTTTTACCAAATTTTTTTTTTATTTTAATAGTCAAACTCAAATTTGAAAGCCTGGCGATGAAGGCATTTCACCATGTCCCCTTTGCATATCTATATTATGTTTAGAACTAACTTGGAGATGACTTGAGGGATGAAATTCATGCCTATGAGAAGCTCTGGTATTTTTATGTTTTTTTTAAAAAATTTGTTAAGATTATTTTATAATAGAGTATTTTCTGAATTTTTACATTTAATGTTTCTTAAATAATGTTGTAAAATCTTAGGAGTTGCTTTAAGAATATTTAAAATCTTTAAATTATTTTTAGGAATATTTAATAATCTTTAAATTTTCTTTAGTATTATTAAATAATCTTAAAGGTGTTTTTAAGAACATTTAAAATCTTTAAAGTTTTTTTATACAATCTTTGAAAATCTTTCCAATTTCTTGTAAAGAAACTTTCAAAAAACTTTAAAAATTCTTTAAGCATTTCAAAGTATTTTCGACTAGGGTAAGTTATAAACAATGTGTTGAAAAATACATCAAAAGTTTTTCAATTAAGTCTTTAGATTTTGTTATAGGTTTATAGCATAGGGTAGGTATAGGGAAAACGAGACCATTGGTAATAGAAGACTCCAAGAATCAATGTGTCCTGTCTGCCCTGGTTTTGCAAAAAGTATTTTCATATTGCCATCTATCATCCCTATTACACTTTCTGCTTTCAAACAATGCAAAAAGTTTATTAACCAGTTTACGCCTTGAGTGCCGCTCTTAATATCATTGTGAAAGTGGCATAGATTTACAATAACTCATGTAAATCATTCGAATGATGTAGTTAGTCAATTCATAAAATTATATTGATTGCAAATCTTATCAAACCATAATTATAAAATATATGTACTATATTTCAAATGTTTTAGAACTTATGTATAGTAAAGACAATATGAATTTTTTGAAGTACTATTATTGCAGAAAGAAATTATTAAGCAATTATTGAATAATTTCCATATCATTGTTATCTCCATAGTGAAGTTCACTTAGTTGGCATGACACTATTACAACAAAAAAGTGGTTTAAATTACAAAATACAAAAGTTTTCAATACTATATCTGTAATGCTTTCCGGTTTGTGAAATGCCTTGTAATAAAAAAAATTTTGTCAATATTATATTTATATGAATATACATATTTGTGTAGGTTGGAATTTTTCAAATTTTGTTTAGTTAAAAATACTGGGATTTCAAGGAATGTAGTGGGGAATTTAAATAATGAATAAGAGCTGTGATGTGATGTAAAAATGATGTGAACTTACCATTGTGGAAAACTTAGACTGCATATTTTGACCTTCAATAATGTGTATCAAATACGAGATCACCAATATGGTAGCAATTGTATTGCAATGAAAATCTGTGTAAGTTTAATGCTGGTGAGAAATGTTCACTGATGATATACAAGGAGGTACCCAGGATTTTTAAACGGAGGGGGTCGGAGGGACATCTCAGTCATGATAATGTGTGTCTCAAAAGCGGAGCGAAGTTCCGCGAAAATTTCTGAGAATATTGAAAAATAGAACCTAAAATGCAATTCTGGACTTCGTTTTTAATTTTTTAAAATATTTTACAGATTTTTTTTGATTTAGACAATCAAAATCAATTTTTTGAAGTCTGGCGGTAGAGGGAGACATTCTACCATGCCCCTTTCCGTACTCCACTGATGATTAGAGCAACCATATATACATAATGTCTGTAGTCTATTTTCAAATATTTGACTGCCATACACTAGCCAATGAGAAAACGGATAAAAATCAAGGTTTTTAGGAAATAGTCAACGGAAGTGGTGATTTTTGCTAATCTTATCATTTGCTGTAAAGATACCAGCCATCTAGTGGAGCTGTTGAGCAGTCATTCAGCAAACTAAAAATGATGTTATCAGACAACTGAAATTTTGATAAAAAAACATCGAAAATTATTTAATTTGTTATGTGAATAACAAGTTAATAATTTTCAATTTATTCCTGATTTTTGGTCTAGATTTAGCTGTTATAAATTGAAATTTTAGGCCATATCATTAGGCCTATAAATAGATTTCTTAGGTGTAGGAAGTGGTAGCCTTACTGATGATATATAACCATTTATAGGCTAGGCAATGTACCGACGATTCCTCTATCGCATTGCTTAATTGTTATTTTATATTTCGCAAACGGTCTCACTAAAATGGCGTACACTCTTAAAACATTGCACGCAACCTTTCTTGATTTAATGAGGCGCAAAACCGAAAGTTGCAATTTGCTATGTACTTTTAATTCAAATTATACGATTTTGTCATTTCCCACAGAGAAAGAATTTAACGCGCATTATTATTTACATAACTGATTAAAATTTCGCAAGATCGTTTCAAAACGAGGTTTTCTTTCACTTCTGGCTGCTTGATTGTAGTGTATTTTACTGGTAGATATAACTTATAAAAATGGCAATAAATATAATTCAACCAAAATGTTGTGCACAAAGTTGTAAGTGTGTATGCTGCAGGCCCGTAGCAAGCCTAAAAAAATTATGGTAGTCAAAGCAAAGCAATACAAAATCATTTGCTTCAGATTATTACAATTTTTTTGTCTTTGTAGTTTGCATTGATATTTATGACATTACTATAAAATTTCCTAAAAATATTATAAATTAATAAATAAGTAAATAAATAAATATATATATATATATATAATATTCAATGCAACTACATAGTACATAGCAAAGTTTAACCAGACCATGATCTCAAGCCCGAGCCCTGCCCGGGCCCTCTAACCCAAAAACCAAGCCCAGCCCGACCCGTTTCAATCGGTTATATTAAGGCGCAGGACCGGCCCAGTAGCGTCATATCCGAAACCATTATAAGATTTTTGTAAATATAAAAATTAAACATAATTGAAAATACTAAAATGAAAACATTTTTGCATTAACCTCACTTTTTAAAAATAAAATTAATCTGTGATAGCATCAAAAGTGATCGGCTTCAAACAAGGATGAGCCACTGCTGGAAAGACTTTTTAATGGGAATTTTTAAATGGTTAATAGTTGTATTGCAGTTTTATTAATAAGAAATATATGTATATGGAACATCATATAAAAATGCTACGAATTTATACAGCATTCCCCTATCAAACATGCAATTAATCAATTAAAATCCAGTGCATAGTCTAAGTAATTTAAAGTTTATGATGGGACAACTAAAGTATAAATAAAATTAATTGACGCTTGCCATTACTAAGACAATTTTTGAGTAAATTGTAACTATTACTATTGTCACCATGGATTTACCTTTTAAAGTATAATTATTAATTAAACTCTGTCCCAGTTAATAAGTAAATGAGGTAGTATGATATAATTTCAAGTTTTGATTTTCATTTTTTTATAATATGCGCAAGATCCTGAACTATCTAATTCAAACCAAAACCATGGTATTTACGTTATAATAAAACCCCAATTATTGATATAAAATAGCTTATTAACTGGGACAGAGTTTAGTCAATTGAATATAATTGATATAATATTTTAATGTAAGAGAATGCACATTTATTATTAAAATTTTGATTAATTCTATACACGTTGTGCAGAAATTTCAGATCCCGGGCCCGCTTCAATTTCAATTTTATGGCTAAGCAGGGCAGTTTCGAAGTCTGTCCCAGTTACAACTCTGGTCTTGTATTCACTTTCAAACTATAAGTTATTTTCTGAAACAGGCTATTAATTTAAATTTTCAGCCTCAGCTTTTTTATACTGGTTCTACAATGGTATTTTCGCCTTACGACTATCCATCAAATAGCGATGTCATTAAATCAATATATCTGATGGTAGTCATTTCTAAATCTGACTACTATTAATGCAGAATTTTGTCCCATGTGGCGTAATTCAATAGCTATTTGCACATTATCCACCAATCAGAAATGTGTTGAGAGTGCTTTGCTTTTCAATAAATATGCGGGTAGTAGTGAGTTTAAAATCTGACTACCTCAATATTCACAATTTCGCCACGAGTGGCGTTGTTTATTTACAGTGTGGAGAAGCTTGTGCAATTTAATATATAAGCGGGTAGTAAGTATTTTAAATTCTGGCTACACCGGAATTCATAATTTTGCCGCGTATGGCGTACAAATGGTCAATTGGTGATTGGAAATTAGAATTCACATGTATGCTACGGGCCTGGTGCGCTACTTAACCTCGTCCAAAATCTGTCTGTATCGCGATGTTATGTACACTTTGCCCAGTCTGTGAAAATGTGGCAGTAGTCGTAGCGAGTTGAGGTTAACGCAGTTTAAATCTAAAATTAACCTCTCGTGCTTTAATACATCCCCTAGCGGTCGCCTTTAGAATCTCTCTGCACTTGCAAATGCAATTGCCCCGTGAGACAGATGCATACTTAAGGGTATCTTTAAAACCTGCCTTGGAATGTAGCGCCTTGGAATGTCAGGAATGTACTACGTCATTTACAATTGTGACGTCATTCCAGACAACTATGCCTAGATTTTAGTGGTAGAAACTGAATTGTTTCAATTATTGTTAAAATTTAAATTATTTGTTATTGTTGTAAATGAAGATATGTTTTTCAAGTAATTTTATATTTACTGTATTAAGTACAAAATACTTATATATTTAATAAATGTTTGTTCACAATAAACTTCTTTATCACCATACTGAATTTCATTTTTAATGGATTCTTATCTGGAAACCCGTCGTATATGTGTTATTGGTACCTCACATCTGGCCAGGATGTCAGGCACCAAGATTTTTCCGCGATCCTGGCATACTCTATATCAGCGAGGAGGTTGTCTGCACTATCAAGGTGGGAAAAAGAAGACGTTGGCTGAACTGGCGGAAAAGATTTCAGGTTTCGAGTGTGTGGTGGTAATTTGGGGCAGTAATGATGTTAGTAGAGACGATTCTGCTGCAGAATGTGTAGCTGCTGGCATCATTACTGTTCTTCACAAGTTGAAGGCAAACAACAGATGTGTTTGTTTCTTTGCGTCACCGCCTAGAGCTAACATGGGTGTAAGATGTCGTCAAGCAAGATTATTGGAACTTGTGGCTTCAGAAGGTTTTCCTTCATCGTGTTCTACTTCTGTCCGCAGAACTAGTTCGAAGCACGCAGATGGCGTTCATCTGACACAAGTGGGTTACCACCGCTACACTCTAGACCTGTTTTCTTTTCTTCGTTCAATTTTGCCAAGGTGATTCTTTTTACTCTTTGTAGTGCTGATGACACATTTATTTGAAAGGTACTCTTGTGTACCTCACCTGGTGTATGTTTTTTGAAAAACCTTGTATGGTTGGTCATAAGCATATGCTTGGATAAAAAGTCCAAGGCGCCGATAACTTTAAGGTTAAAAAGTCCAAGGCGCTATAAATTTAGCAATAAAAAGTCCAAGGCGCCGATAAATTTAACTATAAAAAGTCCAAGGCGCCGATAAATTTAAGGTTAAAAAGTCCAAGGCGCTATAAATTTAGCAATAAAAAGTCCAAGGCGCTATAAATTTAAGGTTAAAAAGTCCAAGGCGCCGATAAATTTAAGGTTAAAAAGTCCAAGGCGCTATAAATTTAACTATAAAAAGTCCAAGGCAGGTTTTAAAGATTTTTGATAAAAATAATGTCCCATGGTTAGTTATTTAATAGAAATGACGTCATACATATGCATTCCTGACATTCCAAGTCACTAAATTCCAAGGCAGGTTTTAAAGATACCAAAAACGTTTTAATAGAAACTACGAACCAAGGAAATACTTTTTTAGTCATTCAAGGATTTTGATTTGCTTTAAATCACATTAAACAAATAGAAAATATTGGAAATACATTAAGTTCAAGGTAAAGGGAATTTTTTATTCCAATAATAACTGCATTTCCTTTGGAGATGTAGAGGATCATTCACATTTTTCAAATATAGAGGATGTGAATAACACATGAAAGGCACATGGGACAATGTCACAGTCAATGCATGAAAATCTATTACAAATAGCATTGACTGTTTATGCTAATGTTATAGCAATGGTAATTATAATAAATATATTCCTGCAAACAATTTCTCTTCTGCCAATGTTCATCTTGTAAATTGTTTTTTTAACTGTTCATAGTGATTTTTTTAGTTATTTCATACTAATTGTAGTAGTAGGCATTTTGTTAATAGATTGGTGTGAATAGTATTAGTAATGCATGTAGTATTTGAAAAATTGTTTTGCTTACTCCCCAGGAAGTAGTTCATGTAAAATCAAAGGAATCAGTCACACATTCTTTAAATTATTTAAAATCTAAATCTTCCTCCTCTACCTATGTCTGCAGAAGATTTAGCAATCCCTGAGCTCTTCAGGAAGGATGCTTTTGGTTGTCTTTTAGGCAGCATGATACCATCCAAAAACGGTAAACAATTGCTGATTTTCTCATCTTTGTTTATGCTGAAGCTACTGTTTACTGCAGATGTTTTGCTTGCTGGTGGTACATTTGATGTTGTGCCTCAGTTTTTCCTGCAAATGCACTCACTTTGCTTTTTCTATTATAGAAAGCTTGTTGGTGTTTATGCTTTGACATGGAAGAGAACAAGTGCAGTAAGCAACTTTAAATATATTTTAAATTTTATCTTATTTATATACATAATAATTGCTTAGAAATACTTGGCTGCAGAGATTCAAACCAGAAATGTGGTCTGTTTCAAATGAGGCATTTCACACTACTAATGATGTAGATGGTTGGTATTTTGTTGCATCAAAAGTGTTACTTTTGAATTTCTTTTGTTGCATCAAAAGTGTTACTTTTGAATTTCAATATTTGGAATTTTATTGAATTTCTCAGAAATCAGGACTCATACTCTCAACTACTGATAGTGAAATTGGAAGCTGGATTGAATTAAATGTACACTACTATTTACAATTGAGTTACTGTGCTGCAAACCAAGTATAACAAAAGTGAATGCTAAGGAAGTTCTTTTTTTACTGGCATTGCCCATAATTTTATTGGGTTGCCAAATTTTCCAAAACTGATGTCAATTTTGTTCATGAAGTGGCTGCTGGGGAATTGAGCTTTGATTGGGCAAGAATTGATTTTATGGAAGATCAGTGATGCACAGCTAAGCATTTTGCAGTTGTGTGTGAAATTCTGCATGACCATAAATTCATGAGTTTGCAGCTCTTGCAATATCTGCAAATGCACAACTGCATAAAGTTGATGGTCATCAATGGAAGTGTAGACTCAATCACTTTCAATCTGTGAGAAAAGAAAGTTTTTTTCAAAATCCCAATTAGAGATTTGGAAAATTCTTGTGTTGATTTACTACTACATTCATTATCTTCCATTAAAATAAATTGCTCATGAGTTAGAGTCCTTACCTTTTTTTATTATCTTGTTCATTTATTACTTTAAATCAATTTATTTTAAATCAATTTATGATTTGAAATTAATTTTTGGCCAAATAGTTGAAATTGATTAATCATGTTTCTTCAACAAATACCATGAGAGGCCATCCTGTGTTGCTACACTGGGTTTTTGGTGATTTAGAAAGGAAATATGTAAATGGTGAATTATTTGCAGGGTGATGTTTCTTGTATAGGTTGTGAGAAGAGAATGCCTGACTCTTTTGCCAATAATTTGGCTAAAAATCTACAGGGAAGTCACATCCTTCTTGATGATTAGGGTGCTTAGGGAAACTTGTGCTATTCTTTGACTTATGAATACAGTGATGATGTCATTGTGCATACCAACCATTTTGTGGCCCCAATAAATGGCAATACACACACTAATGTCATAGAGGGCACTTGGGCTCAGATGAAGCCTTCCATAAAGAAAATTAAAGGCACATCTCAGTTTTATATAATGTCAATCTTTTTTGTATTAAAATGATGGCAAATACAAATTTATAAAAAATATTTCTGCATATTAATTTTATAACAGTTTGGTAACCCAATCTAAAGTTCAAAGTTTCTTCCACATCTGTATATCATATTATAACCAAGCTATACCCAGAATATTAAAGGGTTTTGTGTTCTTTGTGTTTGTTTAGGATATTGATTTCCATAAATACAATCATTTGAGATACTTGTGTATTTGGACTTTTCTGTTTTTTGAGAACATTTGATTGGCCATCAGTAAGATGCTGAACATCAGCTTCTGATACTGGTGATGTTTTAAATGTAGGCAAGATGGAATTTAACTACAAGGACTCTGCCTTTACATTACCTATCATAAATCTATGAATGTGTAGAAATCTTCTATTTCTCCAGAAATGTATCTACTCTCAAACCTAACATGATAATTTGTTGGGAGCCTATACCTACCACCACACCTAATCTATCTTAAATGTTTGTGAACAGGTTCTGAATATCTATAACAGATCCTATCTGTCCCAGATATGTCATAATATTTCTTAGGTTTCTGCCTAATTTTTTCAGCTTCTTCATCAGCCTCATTTGCTGCCTTCTGCCACTGAGGTGGAAAACTGTTTATTAGCAAATATAAATGAGTTTGTGGCCTATAAAACAATGTCTTTGCTGGACTTAAGCCTCCAATTCCTTAACTCTAGCAAACTTTCTTAAAAGCCTTCCACATTCAGACCTCTATCATTTGTGTATTTAAATAGCAATGTTTTTACATTTTTTTACTGCAGTGTCAGAATATCCATTACTTTGAGTATTGTGTGAAGTCAATATTTCTGTCTAATTTGTCACCTTCCATAAAGAACTATAAATCTTCTGCTACTAAATTTTGGGCATCCATCACTTGTGATTCTGGATGGTGCTCCTAAATCAGCAATCCAAAAACAAAGTGCTTTGATTACTGTATAGGTGTTTGCCTCTCAACCTAAGTCTTTCACACATGTCCAACCTGATGTCCAGTCAACATTTACTAAACAATTTCTTCCTGCAGCCTGAAAAATATCTGCTCATTTTGAAGTAAATGGCATTTCTGGAATGTTAAACTGCATAAGTGGTTCCTCTAGAAGTGAATTTTTCTTCAAGCACATTTCTCACATGACAAAATGACATTTTCAATGTCATTGTTCATACCTGGCCAAAACACTACTTGTCTTACAGTCTGTATAGTATGCTCAATGCATTAATTTCTATGTGGAGCTCACTTAAAACTTAGCTTCTCAATTGTTGAGGTATAGCAAATTGTTGACTATTAAAAACTAAGTTATCAGCTCTTGTCAATTCTGACTGAATACCCCATAATGGCTTTACAAGGATGGGCAATAACTCTTTTCTAGGAGAAAAACCATTTCTAAGAATTTCAAGAAGTTGCTTATAGTTAGCATATTTTCCAATAGCATTCAATATTGTCTTAGCATGAATTTCATTGACTATTGACTCCACAATAACATGTATAGCTTTGATATTGACACTATCTTCTTCAAAGCTATCAGTTGAGGTAGGTTTGTCAACAGATGCCCTAGATAATGCATCTGCCACAAAATGTTCTCTACCTTTGCAACAAATTGTTGGGAAACAATATTCATTCAACTTTAGGTACAGTGTAGAGTCCCTCAGGGAACTTTATTTATTTTTACTTATTGGCACTATCTTTAATTAATTCAGTGCTATTTCCATTATTAACTTAGTGAATTTTATTGATTTTCAGTGTTTAGAACTTAGTTTTCAAATTTGTTATAATTGTCCCCTCAATTAAGAGTACGTGTAAATTGCTCATTTAATTTGTGAGGGAAATAAGTGAATTTTGTAAACAGTAAATATTTACCTTTTGTTGCAATTGTTAAAATAAATCTCATTCTCACTGGATAACATTTGCTATATTATCATTTATTATACCTGGTAAGGATGGTTTCTAATGATTTGGCTTTGGTGTGATGCTGTGTAAATTGGTCACTAGCTGGAATGCCTTCTTAGAAATGGTTTCAGTTCTTTTTTCTACAGTGAAATTGGTGAACTACCAATCTTCATTTGTTTTGTGAGAGTATGGGCCACTCTGGGCAATAGTAATCTTTTGCAACCTTTGTACCACTTGAGCTGCTAGATATGCCATGTGATTCTACATGGTGACCCTGACGTGATACAGAACTGTTTTAGTGTTTTGTTATTGTATCTGGTTTTGTTTTTCCACTGGGTGTGAGTCAGCTGGGATGTATTTCCCCTGACCATGATCTACTTCACCACCATTCAGGGGCTAAGGAATGATTTTTTTATTGAGGGGG
>CABFPE010001065.1:111786-123393 GCA_900660155.1 Hofstenia miamia | reverse complement strand
CCATTTTGCAGTAATTTATTGTAATTGTTCTCCTAAAGTTGATGCTGCAGTGTTGACCTACACTACACTGTATGGAGCTACTCTTAAAATTCCCTGCAATATCAAAGTTGATCTACTGACTACACTTGATTTTGATGAAAAAGGATTTGGCAAAATTTTTATTAAAGTTGATGCTTGCTCCATCTGGACAACTGATAACTCTTTCTACATAAAAGTACAGAACATTCAAGGAAAACTTCAATTCAATGAGTATGTATATGATAACAATAAATCAACAATTCTTCCAGAAGTTTACAGAAATCTCCATTTAATCTCAAGTAAGAGTTGTGACTTAACATTAACAAATGTTGATATTTTGCGATATACAGAATCTGATTATGACCCCAAAGACCAGTTCTGCCCTTTCTCAAGTTTTGTATTCTTCAAGGAGATTAATGGTGGTCAACCTTGTCCATTAGCAGATAGAATCAATTTGTTCGTGCACAGAAGTAAGAGCAAATGTTTTTTATTTACATTTATATTTATATTAGCTGGCAAAATTTTTTCTGAAATAACATTTTCAGAACGATATTATTTAATCTAGTATTATAACCAAACGTTAATGATAGTATTCTAGTTTCCTTGTGTAAGTCAAAATTAAATGTTTCTTATAATAATCAAGAATTTTTTTCTGAATGAAAATTGTTTGTTAATTCGTACATTGATCATTAAATGATATTTCATTTACTAGTAATGAACGTTGTCAAAGTGGATTTGGCACATTCACGAGACATTTTTTGTTTATACGCACATTGCACGTGAAACTAACTTTTCAAATTATATACATTACTTTACATAGTTTAGCATTAGGCCCTTTGAAGTGAACAATTGCATTTTTTATCCTTCTAATTTATTCTGGCACCCTCTCTTTTCAGAGTAAGCAAGAGTTACTTCTGTAAATGTTTTTTTAATGATAATTTATATTTGGTATTAAATGCATTAATCACAACAAAAAATATTGAATATTCCAAGTCTTAAACAATAAGAAAATTGAATTAAATCACAACAGTACCCTTAGATATATAATTCAGTAATATATTTCATTTATAAAAATTATAATTAAATTTGCAAGTGAATGATTAAGTAATCATCACTTCATAATATTAGACTATTAAAGTATAAATTATATAGAGCAGTTTGTTAAAATTTATATATTAGCATCTTAAAAAAACAATGGAGTCGTTTGGAATGCTCTCATAATTGCCATAAATCTATTAGTGTAACATGATGAAGCACCAAAAACAAATTGGTACTGACAATTAATGCATGTAAAGAGTTCATCACTACTTCATATACAACACAATACCATCAGTGACATGCAATACAAAAGAAGTGGATCCTGCATTAATCCCAAAATTATTCTTTACTTGTAGAGACATTAAAAATAATACTGAAATTTCAACAGAAAATATAGTTATGCCAGAACTTTGTTTCAGGTAGTATGATGCCATTGTATAACTGCATATTTGACTCACAGATTTCTCTCTGACTTTTCTTGAAACCATGCATGGATACTTTTCTTCCAGATCAGCCTTCTATGTTCTTGATGAGCTCTTTTTATTGTCTTGTAATAACCAAAAAAGAATAAAATAAAATTTTCAACCAACCTAATCAGACGTACAAGGAAGTGTTTGATTGGCACCTTTGGCATCCAATGAACCAATCCATAGGCTTTAAATACTAACTTCAGATTATTTCTACATTAATTTTATATTAATATAGCGGAAATATCTCTTAGGTATGGACTAAATTTAAATATTTGGGAAAAATATTATCTTTGATCTTATTTGAACCTACCAGTTGCTGACCCACATTACAGCAAAGAAGTGAAACCTAACATAAATACAGCCCCTAGAATAGCAGATATCCTATATTTAGCCCAGAGATATCAATGTACTGAACCAAACATAATTTATATCTTTGAATCAATACCATATTATAGATTTTAGCTACTTTAAACCAAGAAATTTAATAGTAGCTTATTGTGAAGTGATATAATATGAGAAATTGTTAATTTGAATGCATTGTAAACATAATTAAGCGCACCTGTTGTAATTATTATTCTATGTCATTAAATGTAAATACAATGCACTTATCATTTTGGTGCTAACCCACTTAATGAAAATTGTTGTAAAACTCACTAAGATTTAGTATGTTTTTCCTAAGATCTTACGAAATTCAGCTAGTTTATCTTATTAACATCATTATTAAATAATGACAGAACAAATATTAAGCCAATCATCTACAAATAAAACAATTTGTGCTGACCATTAGTATACTTTTCAGGGTCATATAGAACCCCAAGTACATCATTACACAAGGATTTGAAGCATTTACAAAATGCTGAACTTGCTGATATTTTAAAGACTTCTAATGTTTTATAAGTTTTTTAGCAATGCAAAATATTTATCCCTATAGCATGCTAATCGATATTGCACAAAATACAATGGTCATGTATATTACGAAATTTTATTTCTTATTTTATTAATTGTTTGTTTTTAATGTGCTCCACTACGATGTTCATCAGTATAAATCAATATTGAACGCCAATAACAAACAGATGCATATCATTACTTATTATATTGAATATATTCTAAGTATAATTGTTGGAAAATCACTTCTGTTAGGCTGTTACTTTCTTGGAAACTCACGATTTCTAAAAGGTTTATTTTTGCAATCACAACAAAGCCAATTTTTTCCAAGAAGTAAATCTGTAGCCTAGCAACGTAGATTTTCTGAAACTGCTGATTTTAGAAAAGGTTTCTAGCAGCATTTCCTATATGTGACAATTTATTACAAGTAGGATTTATTTGATTTTTAATAACTTTTCTCCTTTATACCCTCGAAACAGTTGTATTCCTTTATCAATGTTTACTCAACAATTAAGTAGTACTAAACTTTGTATCTAAATTCCCAATAATATACACCGTAGGAATAATCCGCCTTTTCTAGCACAAACTCAATTGCATTCTGCGGGGCTAAAGCAGATGGACGTTTTGTGGCTTACAGAAGAACTTAGTCTCAATACTCTGAATAGACTGATATTATTTTGAACAAAGAATTTTGTTCTATTAAAACTGCCAATGAAGATGTTATGCATATGAGTATGAAAGCAATAATATTTCAAATTAGCAATATGTACAAACTAATTTATATACTGTACTTCATTTTGCAGCCGAAAAATTTTAGTAATATATTTTTTGATAAAATATTACAATAGAATGTTATACATCTCTACGGGGAAGATATGAGAAGAGACAAAATGATTTTCTAGATGAAAATCATGAATATATTATACATTTTTTCTTTCATACCATGCAATTGAGGCCGATTATATTTAAGCCAGACTAAATAAATCGAACTTTAAACTTCCACTAGTTGAACGAATTCTAAATCATAATGTGTTTTTACCCATTGAAAAATAAAACGTTTTAAATTCGCTTTATATTAGTATAAGATGTAAAATGTCTTAACGTAGGTCTTCTAAACATCTTACACAATACCATTTCTGAGCATTGTTGAATGCCCCTATTGTACACAAATAACATTGAAGAATGTTCTCTATTCTATTACTATGCTATATATAGACGTCTTCTAAAGGTTTTCTGAAGAAATTCTAAATAATTTTCTTGGCAATTTCTAAGAGTTTTCTAAACCATTAGCAAATATTTGTTCCTATTTGGTTAGGCTTTCTAATGAATTAGACCAGGTGTAGCATAATCTTTAATTATAATAAATTAAATAATTTGATAACTGGAATTAATGTACTATCTTTGATTTTTTATATTTTATTGTACGGACTAATACTTGCTCCCAATATGTTTGACAAAAATCTGAGGACAATATGCTCCTCATGAATTTTAGACATCTTGATTGGACCATGCAAATGATAGTTGTGGTAAAGGAAAATTAATAGGCAATCAGTATTTGTTTCACCTATGAACATGTTTGTAATAAATTGATATCAATAGTTACAAAGAAAAAAGATGGTGATGGAATAGATTCTGCGGAATTACACTTATCTTTGTTACCGCTTAATGTATTTTTAAAATGCATAGTTTAGCATAATTGGTGGTACAAAAAGATAACAAAGAAAGTAACTAAAAACTATCAGCAATTTAATTAATTATATTTTTGTACACAATCCAATTATTATCCTTTTGATTTGTATAAAAAACTATTGTGCAGTTTGATATTACATTTATTGGCAAAATGGTTTGGCCAATCGAAAAGGACCAAATCGCTTAAGCTAATTGCTGACGTTGTGTAGTGATTAGCAGACGAACGAAATAGCAACAACACGTCAATTGAATGTTCGACTGTCAGAGATTCCCAAGACATCCATGCATTCAAAACGAGTGGAGTGCGACAAAGTGGTTAGTGGGTGCAGGGGTCTATAGCAAGTAATGACTAGGAACAGCTACGAAAGAAAATTTACAAACATATGCACTCCCAGTCCCATCAAGATACACGAATATCAAGCAAAAGACCAAATCAAGAGCGTCATTGTAAGCTCGCAATCAGCACATAGCTCCACAACAGAAAAATGCCTTTGTACAGCATATGAGAGTGTCCTTCACAACAGACCTTATTCCGATTTTGAAAAACTAATTGAACTGCAACAAAAAATGGTGTTAACATGGGGCAAATATTCCACTCCAGATTCTCTTGCAATCAAATGATAAATTCTATTGTGAAGACAATGGAACACAAACTCTGTGGAGCAATAAGAAAGCAAAATTCGAAATTATCTGTAATTACAGACGAGTCAACATCTTTGTCTCAAAAAGCTTGCCTTATGACATACATTCGTGCAAATATTAATCAGGAACTACACAACTTTTTCTCGGTATTCGCGAACTGGGATCATAAGACTAAGATGGTGTGTTTAAATGCATATTACAAATTCGGAACGACAGTGGGCTTTCTGAAGACTATTTGCGAAAAGATTTTCTATGTTTTGCAAGCAATGGAGCGTCAGTCCTGATGGGTAAAAAAATGAATTTGGTGTGAAATTGCAGAGAATGTTTCTCAGACAATTATGTGGCACTGTTTAAACCATCATCTTGAGCTGGCGGTTCATGACGCAGTGAAGTCTGTGAATAGAGTTTAAAGGATCCAAACTATGTTTGAGAAAATGTATTCACTTTTCTTCTGTTCACCAAAACTACAATTTTCATGCAAAACATTTATAAAACTTTGGATGAAGAGTTTCCGAAAATTGGAAGAATATTTATTGCCAGGTGGGTGGCATCATCTGCTAGAGCAGTGAATGCTTTCTGGAATGACTATGGAGATTTGTGCGAATTGTATGAAATTTTGTTTGATATTTAGTCAAGAACCAACTCATAAATTATGCATCATGCATAACTGGCCTCATGCATAATCTACACACATATTATTAGTTGTCTTTAAAAAACTGATCAGATTTCAGGGGGTCATATGCGGGTGGCTAAAAAAACTCACTCAACTTGCGTCCCCCCACCTCGGAAATTAGCACAACAGCCCTGCATATATGAGGTGCCTATGAGCACCAAATTATATTACATGTTGTTGATTGTACCTGTAATGTTAGACAGCTTTATAAGTGACGTTCAATTATGACTGTTAAGTCTTCTCTTTCTGCAGACAGCATTGATTGTTCGCATGTATTCAGGGCTTAGTTATATCTATTTATATGCAAGGTTATTTATATATAGGGTTAATAAAAAGCTAAGGCTGAACGATTGTGAACTTTCATCTAATGCCATTATTGTTATTAACAAGAACAATCAATACACTAACTTGCTAGGGATTTACAACACGCAATCACTGAGACACTTCCCACACCATGAGCTTTGCCTGTGAGTCACAATCATTTCCATGATAACTGGTGATGCCTTACCACTATATATGTTCCTACTGATTTGCAGTGCTTCACTCATGTTCAGACCCTGATAACATCTTGCCGCTTTTGATCTAAACAAGTTGTTAGTAATACCTTACCTTGCTACAAATGTAAAGCTAGATTAAAAGGAATTGTACAGTTGGTTAACAGATTGGATAATAGAAATTGTCTTAAATTTACCAAAATATGTCAATAAATCTCCTTTTACAGATTCTACAATAGCTCCGCAGTTTCAAAGTAGCTGTCAGGATTCCTTGTTGAGAATGATTAAAGGTTCAAGTCGCTGAATTGCAAAATGCAATTAGGTTAGGTATATGTTTAGAGGTTTTTCTCAATTTATGCTTAGTTCGAAAAAGACTGAATGGCTAGCCATATGGATTAACTGTGTATTCATTTTTAGATCCAAATTAATGATGATAAGTGACTGATAATATACTGCATTATTATTTGAATTTAAGTTAGGAAGCTGTATTACACTGTTGTATACATATATTTATCAGCAGTAAACAGCTAGTGTGTTTCCTTAATTACTCACTTTTGCTATACACACAGAGTTCAATGCAAATTTTTTATTTAATAGAGATTTATTACTAGCACCACACTAAATTATGGAAACACAAATATCTGTTTCTTGAATTGACTTAATGTTGAACTAAAATTGAAAGTTTTGGACAGATGAATTGTTGGTAGTTGGATCGACATTTTCTAGATGCCCACTTGGTGACCGCAGCAGAAGACTACCTAAATATAAAAATATTATGTTATGTATAACTATGGTTAAATCTTGGATCTATAATTAAAGTGTTTGCTGTCAAACAACAGTAGATCTCTTCCGGCTAATGATGCCATGTAACAAATTTGTTAGATTCGTTAAGGTATAAAATTCCCCTGGAGGCTGATTCTACACAGGGACTCTCCTTAGATATTTTTCATTTGACTATTCAATGCATCATATGAATGTAAAGTTTCAGCACTAAATGAGTATTGCTTGAAAACAGTTAAAAATTACTTTACAGTAAATTTTCCTATGTTCCTTTGAAAAAATGTTTTTAAACTTAATTTGTATAAAAATGTTTAATTTAAATTCATAATGCATAAACCAGAACATTTTAGTAATATTGATTATCATTTGATAACTATGAAATTATGAAATTCACTGTTTAAATGCTGTTTTATGCAGTTTTGTCTAATCTTCGAGGATGATCACTACTCTATAATGTAGTTTAGTCTTTATATATCTAGATAAGAATTTTCGATTGTTCTATCAACAATTTCTATTAAATACTTCGTAAACATCTTCTAAACTATTTCTAAGTAATTTCTACATTTTTTATAAACGTCATCTAAACTTGTAACAAACGCCTAAAAACCTTCAAGAAGTTTTGTAAACAATGTATAATCGATTTAAGTACATTATCTACACCGGACTTAGATACCATTTCCAAGGATTTTCTATGCACTTTCTAAACAATTTTTAGACTTGTTATAAGAATTTTTCTAAACGTTTTATTGTTTATTGACAAACATTCTCTATTATAAGTATTTTGCATAATAACTGAGTTTTTTCTTTATTGCAATATAATACTATCATTTTTCCTGTAAAATAGATAGAGAGAAAAGAAATTCACTAATTATTATTCCTTGGAATACAGTCCATATCGGACATGGTAACGTTCAGTTTCTTCTATACTAAGCGTATGGGATCTGAACATAGAATAATTTTTAATTGCTATTGTTTTTCAACGTTTGTCATTCTTAAACCATTCTCAAATTCATTTACATTTATTTTCTAAATAGTTATGTATATGTATTTAGTGTAACACTAACTTAGATGTAGAATTAGAGTAGAAATTATAACATAAACATAAACCATTATTTCAAGCCACCAAAATTCTTTGTCCTCATCAATATTGAAAAGTTCTAGTTCACAGAAATGTTCTATATATCATTGACAAAAATAAAGTACTTATGTAAAATGTATTGTAAGATGTATAACACCGAAATCATAAGTTGCTAACTTCAGAAGACGTTCTAGGCATCGTTTGAATTGAATCAATTTAATATAATTATTTTACAATGTCATACAAGCAGTGCAGTGAAAGTTTAATTTAATTATTCTCAAGCTGTTTGATGAGTTGTCATTTATGATTTTTAGGATTGACGTTTGATGCACGATTTGAATTAACAGAGTTTGTAGATAAATCTACTGGCATCGAGATTTAACTTTAATTTTATATTTATAGTATGTGTTAAGCTTCTCAGGATTGCCAAATATGTGCTAAATTTGGATTTTGAATGCAGATTAATTGATGGTTGTTATGGCCGTTTAAGTCTACACGTATACTACACTCTTAAAGGGTTCTTGTTGTGTTATATATTATTGTTATTATATGCTTACAACGCTTTACTATATAAATGCCAGGCATGGGATGACATTTATTGATTTTGCAAAAATCGGATCTATCACTGAAAAAAGAAAATATTTTTATGTACTTCAAACACAGGCAGTGGCGTATCCAGGGGGGGGCATGGTAAAATGTCCCCCCCCTCGCCAAGTTTATAAATTTGACTAATTTTAACTGGATAAATCAAAAAATTTTTCGTAAAAATTGAAAAATTTAAAATCTAGGATCGTGAAATGCATTTTTTATGGTCTATCAATATTTTCAAAAATTTTTGCGGGGCTTTGCCCCGCATTAGGGAATAACAATGATGTCCCCCGGAAGAAAATCCAGGGTACGCTCCTGAACACAGGAATAAAACTTACAAATAATTTTCTGCGTAACATGTGAAGACAACCTATCTATTGATGTATTTTCAAATTTTATAAAAGACTGATTGAAAGTGTGAATGGATACGTTTTTTTTCAAAATCATGAATTATTAATAAAATGTTTAAAAAACTATCTTGTTATGAATGTGATTTTTTTCGAAATTTTGCCTTAATAGTACCTGGTTCCAGTCCAGTCTCTAGATCCACAGGCACTGGGACCAGATACCAGTACCAAAAATAATACTTCGTAGCCAGATGCGGGACAGGATCATGAAAATATTTCGGGACTAGATAATTATTTGTACATAAGATCAAGAATTCTCATATTAGTATACATGTGTTATGCACTAAGCATTTCGTTTTGCTTAACACTAGAAAAACAGAAACATTTCCTATCCTAAAACAACAGCAGCTGTTATTTTTTACCGAAATAATATATTTTTTTTACATCGCAAAAAAATATGTACATGTCAGAATAATTTATTTACTGGAGATGCCGTTTCAGCCAGGTTGGTTGGAATGTATGTAGGATATACCCATGACTTTAGAGTAGACCACAAATAAAATCAAGTGCACTCAGGTGAGGTGATCTAGGAGGCCATACATGACCAAAACCTCTGCCAATAACACGCTCAGCTGGCAACTGAGTGCTGATGAAATCCCTGGCTTGTTTAGAGTAGTGTGGTAGCGCACCGTCATGCTCAAAAATAACACTGCATTTTTCATTTATGTCTTAGTAGTGGAAACATATGGTCACGGAGCATACTGGTGTAATGATCCTGATTTACTGCACCCGGAAAGAAAAATGACTTTAACACATAATTTGCACTGAATGCCATCCACAACCAAATTTTTTCAGGATGCAAGCCTTGCTATTACTTGCCGAGGGTTCTTGTAGACGCCCATATGGTACAATTATGACAGTTGACCATTCGATCCATAAAAAAATAGGCCAAAGCACATTATTGAGCAAATTAGCATTAGCTAAAATCCATTGTGCAAATTCGCGACGATGATGATAGTCTGATTCAGTGATACTTTGATGCAAGGTAATTTTGTATGTCCGCATACCACATGCTTTAAGAATTCGACAAACACTTTTCTTTGGAATTGTAGTAGATGAAGCAATTGAAGAAGAACTTGCATGGCCATGCACATTTGTATCTTGCAGAGTTTTCAGCGCACTCATTACCATTGGTTTCCGGTCTTCTCGGAGCAATGGTCTCTCTGATTTAGAAGCATTGTGCAAGGATTTTGTGTCTTCAAATTTTCTTATCATGTTAGTGACAACTGTAATAGAACGTAATGCATCTGTTGCACTGTCTCCATTTGTAGTATAGTTTTAATATTTCTAGTCTAGTGTCTAAATCCATGTCTAAAGTTAAAAAGTACTGGAAAAATAACAAAACAAAAGGTTATGCATAACATAAATTTCCTTTATATAGTTATTAAATGACCAACGATTTCATCATCTTTTTTGTGATTGTTCAATTTTTTTAGTTAGTTTAAAAGTCTATTTACTTTTGACAAACTTTATTTTTCACTAATTACAGTGCAGGACCCACAATGTGGTCTTCTGCACTTAGAGCATATTGTTTGCATCTTATTTTGACATTTTGCACACTACGCGTTTACTTACTAATGGAAGAGGCAAAACATTCGAAAACGTAGATTCAAGACATGTTCCAGTCATCTCAAAGTCAATGTGTGGTGCTACTTCAACAAGTTATCCAAGGATTTAATATGGAAATATCCAATAGGGAATAAAAAATGCTAAAGGCCATCGTCTTGTTGCAGACTTGCAGTATACATTCTTGCCATGATGTTGTAAACATCAACTCCACATTTGGTTTTATTATAAAATCGAATATTGTCCGACTTCTTTTCAACAGGTGAATCATCAACATTGGGTGAGTCATGTATAGTAGGCATACAGAAGGCTTACATTGGTATGATGGCAAAATAATCCCCTCTTCATTCTAATTGTAATTTCAGCAGGTAACTTTGAATTATGGCAACAAATTAAGTATTTCTGCTTTTGAGCATGCTTGCTAGCTGCAATATTGTGAAGAAATTATCACAGGTAATATTATAATTTTTGTTTTGATAAGCTCGAGATAGCTCAAACACAACATTTCAACCAATGTTTTTGGGTCCTTTACCTAAGTGTGGAAAAAGTTGCAAACATATTTGGTCTCATTATCAACCAACAGCCACATTTTTATGTCATACTTGTCTGGCTTGCATGGCATATATTGTATGAAACGACATCTACTCTTACATCATCAATGACAGGAGAGAAATTTGGAACAATGTTTTTCTGGCAAGCAATGCAGAAGGATTTGAATATGTGCTGAATGGGATTAAATTTGTGATTGCTAAGTCATCCAATACGAATGGAATGAGCTTCAAATTGCAGGCATTTTTATTTTATTTTCATAAACTCACCTTTCGAAATAAATCACAACACCATGTAGCAGCACTAATCCCAGAAACTTTTTCAATTTTGAAAGAGTGAGATCAAAATTACAGAGTCTGTTTATTTCTTCAATTTTAGAATTTTGAACATTAATAAATATATCGTCAGAAAAAATACTTCCCATAATTTTCTTTCATTATTGACTAAGCCTTTGATTGAGCTAGTCAGAGCAGGTCGTGAAATAAACACACTGTGTATAGATCTTTGACCCACAGTTGTGGAACTTGATCAATAAGTATCTGTCAAAAGTACTATCCTTCCCTTGTAATTGAATGAACTGTTTCACTCTAGTAAGCTCTGAACTATGGTCATCTGAAGTTGTAGATACTGCAAAGTTTTCACCTGAATCATCATCATCATCATCAGAGCCCATTCCCAGGACCATAAACATAGTTTTGAAAATTACTGACAATCAAATCATTAGTAATTT
>CABFPE010001065.1:53378-65388 GCA_900660155.1 Hofstenia miamia | reverse complement strand
TATATATATAAATATATACTATTCAATAAAATTTGAAAATATTCAAATATGGTTTAAGAAAGCGAAAAATATGCAAATGTCTTGTGTTATGTTGTGTTTTCATTCTTGTAAAGAGTGTCTAATACCTAAAAAATATTCAACATTTCAAATTTAGAACAATATATCACCAGAACTTTATTTTTGAAGGTGATAATCCAGAGACATAGCTCTCGGCTCCTATGCTTAGGATCTTTGTGATTGTGTATTTCGAGATTTTAAAGATACCAATTATTATTATACAAATGAATAAATTTATTTGATGATCCGATTTAGTGAGCACGTTTAAAATGTCGGATTTTTAATTATATTTTGTGATCGAAATATATAATGCGCAAAGCTTTAAATAAATTATTGAAAATAAAAACTGGCATAATATTGCGATTTGCATGGAGTTAAACTCTCAAAGTATATGCATGTATGCGTTATGAAAAAATTGATATTTTAAATATATTAATGTAACAGTTATTTTTGGAGATAGATTTAGGCGCTTCTCTACTTGTGAATAGGATGGGAACTAAAAAAATTGAAATATAATAAAAATTTTCTGCAAAAATGTGACTGTTGAATATGGCCGACTCCGGAAAGTGTAATCTGGGCAGTATAAACATCGATAAGTCTGGGCACAGCAGAACAGGGCAGGATACAATTGAGATCCAGTTTAATTGAAATAATGTCTTTACTAGAAATTAAGGACTAAGACCATTAATACATCAACATTATATTCTTCATTAATTCAAACAGCACAGTTGTATCATTTCATAATAGTGCATTAAAATATTCATGGACTTGGTTCTATTTTGAATGTGAATCCATGCAACAACAACTTTTAAGTCTTTACAACGAAGGATTTAAAGGGTTTTAGAACAATTTCACAAGTTGTTGATTTTATTGATTGCAATAAGATTGACTGTTTTTCAAGGATAACTTTCTAATGTGGCATATATTTGGCAGAAAATCAAACAAAAAAACAGAAAAGAGAAACCAAGACTAAAAAACAATTAATTGTTATTTATTTTAATTTTTGAATTATGCTTATTTATCTATTAATAATTTGTAAATCAAATTTGATCAGTTATTTGAACTAACATTGTTAATAACATTGTCGACAATAGAATTTGAAAATCATTGATTGCAAAATGCTAAGAAATTAAATAGTGGCATTAAGCAATAATTGGCAGACGAAAAGCATGTAAAAAAAAATTCAAAATTACAAAGGCAGGTGCATGTTAATTGTTTAATTGATTGCATATTTCGAATATAAAAACTATGTACAGGAATTATTTGATGATGAATTAAATTACTATGGATTTATATTGCTTTTCAGCATGTTTGATATATTATGTAAACAGAACGCTAAACGTCCAAGCAAATGAATAGTTCTCAGGTTCCCCAAATTCAATTCAAGGAATTATAGTAGCACTGCCCTCCAGCCTTATATCAGCCATATTTAAGTTGTGCAGTCGGCAGCCTGATTATGAAAGTGTGTTAATATGCTAAGGATATGAGTAGGAATTTTTTATTCATTTAGCTTTCCAATCGATTCATTTTAAATCATAAATGTCATCAAATTGTTGGACAGCTACCTCTAGGTTAATCCACAGTTTTAGATCCAAATTCTTACATTATAATAAGAATTATAATAAGATTTATTATACATACGAGGTGCCTACAAGTCCCATTAAATTTACACGGCGCCTCTTATAGCAATAGGCCTGGAAGTGCTTTGATGCATTCATAAAAGTGAGGACTAACCCTCATCAATTGCAAACCGTAAAACGTTACTAGTCTATAAAATGCATCAAACATGTGTCACTGTACAATGCTCTACAAATTATCACAAGCATTGAAAACTATACATGCCCGTTTACCGCTTTCCAACAAATAATGGAATTTGCAATTATTGGATTAAGAACCTAAAAAAGAGATAATTTTCAGCCTACTCTGAATGTTGGTATATGTGAAAAGCACTTTAGTTCTTCACAATTTACTACTGTTTCTGAAGCTAAGTAAACTTTGGTTAAACTTCTTAAAGTAAGAAAGTTTGCGTATTATTGCAGTTCAATTTTTAACATGTAACCCTACCTGGCCTCTCTAACAATGATCCGTACCCCAAACCAATCAAAGAAGGATTACTAGTATAATACGAAACAACAGATCGAGGTGGTCTTTGTCACCTCTCTTTAAAGTTGTTTAATTTCTGTATATACATTGTCAAAATATTTATTTCTTTGACAAAAAATAATGTATCTTTTAACAGAGAGTCATTCCAATCGATAGTTTTACAGATATTCTCACAATCTTTCAATGTTTCCTTTAATAATTATTGTAAGCTATTAAATGATATTATTAGAATTAACAAACAATCCTCTTGTAAAAAACTTTCAAAATTTCAGTAAAGGTTTAGTGTTTCATATATTCATGTATTTTAATGTAGACAGTAAACTGATCGTTACATAGTCGTTAGGTGCTTCAAAGAAATTATTACTCAATAGCCCTTACTTTTATGAAAGTGTTGGTGCGTTTAAAGCCTTTAACTATAGGAGGCGCTGTTTTACAGGTTTACCTCAATGGTTAAATTAGTTATTAAATTAGTTAACTTGAATGACGGACTGTACATTGCATCTATATTTTGTTGAATGCATTGATTGATCACATGTATGTAGGAGTATATGTTTATTTATATTTATATGTAGGGTTATTTATATCCAGTAAACATAAGAAAAATAACAAGTGAATGTATTCAGGTTGCGAACTTTCCTTTATGCTACACGGGTTAATAACAAGGATGATCAATGCATAAAATTTACTAAGGTAAGCAACACTAATTAATCACGCATTGCATATCATACACTGAGAATGTTCATGAGTCACAACCACTTCAACAGTAAATGGTGATTGCTGCATGCTGTCGAGTCGTCCTCCACTGCATGGTTCTGCTGTTGATCAAAATGAATTTCCATTTCTGGCTAAATCACAAAGAAGGTTGTAGTTAACCATGTAGCCACTACTGGTTGATAATGAGTAGCATGGGGGCCATCAGGGGAGCAGTGGCAGGAGTAGCAATTACAGCAATTACAGTAGACCAATGTGCCTGTTACGAAATATGAAATTATGTTGGACAGAAAATCGATACTTTGCCCGTTAATCAAAAACGTTTGAAGACTATATAGATTAAATTAATAGTTTCTGTAGTTGTGGGAGTTTGTGGTAAACGATTCTTAGCTTTTTGACTTATTGAAAATGAGTGAAAAAAAGTTTTTGCTCAAAAACCGAGTATGTTGTACGGAATCGATAAAAATGACAAAAAATGAACTTTTACTCATAGTCGTTTTTTATCAAAACTAATGAGTCTATGCTGATGGAATTTATTATTTTTGAAACTTGAACAATAGCCTGTCATAAAAATAAAATAACAATCTTCTAAAATTCATAATTACTAAATATTTTTTAAATTGACGTTGTTGGAACAGTATGTCAAATGGAAAAAATATCAAAAAAATCAACCATCGAAATAATGCTCAAAAACCAACTAGAAAGCAGCAATACCATGTAACATAAGCTTATCAAATATCACTCAAGTCAAGATATTATCGGATTAAAATAATTTTCCGTCCGACATAAAAAAGCAATAATTTTCCTAAAACAAGATATAACAGAACTTGGCAGAATTATTGAAACTAATAAAAATTTAATTGAAACTTAACAACTTTTGTGCATATTTTATGTAAGACTATTCACAAAAACAGTCTTTATGGAACCAAATGGCACACATNTTCTAAGTGAAAAAGAGATTTCATATATATATATATATTATTGCAAAATTATTTATATTAAGAGCAAATTAGAAATGGTATTTCCGGGCCTGTTACGAAATACGAAATTATGTCGGACGGAAAATCGATAATTTGCCCGTTAATTAAAAACGTTTAAAGACTATATAGATTAAATTAAAAGTTTCTCTAGTTGTGGGAGGTTGTGGTAAACGATTCTTAGCTTTTTGACTGATTGAAAATGAGTGAAAAAAAGTTTTGGCTCAAAAACCGAGTATGTCGGACGGAATCGATAAAAAAGACAAAAAAATGAACTTTTACTCGTAGTCGTTTTTTATCAAAACTAATCAGTCTATGCTGATGGAATTTATTATTTTTGAAACTTGAACAATAGCCTGTCATAAAAATAAAATAACATACTTCTAAAATTCATAATTACAAAATATTTTTTAAATTGAAATTGTTGGAACAGTATGTCGGACGGAATTGTGTCGGACGGAAAAAATGTCAAAAAAATCAACCATCGAAATAATGCTCAAAAACCAACTAGAAAGCAGCAATACCATGTAACACATATACTCATATAATATAAGCTTATCAAATATCACTCAAGTCAAGATATGATCGGATTAAAATAATTTTCTGTCCAACATAAAAAAGCAATAATTTTCCTAAAATAGGCTATAACAGAACTTAGCAGAATTATTGAAACTAATAAAAATTTAATTGAAACTTAACTTTTGTGCATATTTTATGTAAAACTATTCACAAAAACAGTCTTTATGGAACCAAATGGCACACATCGGACATTGAAGCCACTCCTCACCAAGGACGTATTCTGTTTCACAATAACCACAATGATTATCGTCACCACTTTCAGGGTGGCCACAATAAGCTCCTTCTTCATAATATTGAGTAAAATATGGACCAGTATCAATGGCTGTTTTGAAAAACTCCAAGTACGGCACCTTTTGATCATTGAAGAGTCGTTTTATCATGCGCACTTGAAGAGTTTCTGGAGTTTTTGGATCCAGATCAATTCCAACAGGCTCAGCAATAACTTCATTGGCAAGCAAATACAACGAGGCAAACCCTTTATTGACTTTTGGGCATAGTCAGCAAACTGCTTAGGAGTGTCGATCACACACTTTCCTGACATTACGTCTCGGTAGATACTGTTCTTCAGGGTGCCTCCGACTCCATCCATGGGCACTTTTCGATGGTGACATCAGGTTAATTGACGAATCAATACCTGACAACAACTTGAAGACATACCGCAATCGAAACTGCAATGCACAACCATCACTCCACACCATGGCGTTTATCTTAACTGGCAAGTGATGGTGAATTTCCCGCATGTTCTCAATTACCTTCAAAACAGAAGTGATTGCAGCAGCTCTGGAATGATCAGGTAGCTCGGTTGTAATAGTTACAGACTCGCAAATCACTTTATCTTCATTATTGCAAAGGTAACAGCATGCAGTAAATACACTAAACGTAGTATGACCAAAGTACGCACTTTGTATTTCACGCTGTTGTGTGTTTTCATTACTCTTACTGTAGTCAACATGGACAAGCAGATCGTTCTTCCCAAGGTTTTTCTTAAAGTAGTCGTAAAATTTGTGCTGGACACGTTTCACATACAGATGACTTTCCAATACTTGAACTGTGGTGTCAAGCAACCCAATTGAATTTTCAGCACTCTTACTGGACATCATTTTCATAAGCTTGTTGTCGTCGCCTCGAGCCCATTCATAGTACCGCACATAATCTTTTTCAAACTCCTCTGAATCGTTTCTTTCGTCGTCTACAGCTTCTTCAGAAGACGCATCAGTATCAGATTGTGATTCAATGTTGAAATTGGTAAGCATTATTCCGGTTGACTTGCATTCATTACACCGGGTATTCATGCAGTTTTCATCATCTGTTGAGCAAGAAAACTTTGCCACCAGCTCGTTAACTGTTTCAGGAAGGCGACATTCAGAAAAAGTTTCTTATTCATAACATTTACCAAAAACGTGGCATTTTCACAAACAAGACCATTAAGGAATCTTCTTATTAAAAATATATTGCTTATTTTTCTTGAACATGTCGTAAACTTTTTTCCAAATTTGGATTCATAGGTCTCAACATTTTCCATAATTTTCGACCCATTAATGATGTTGAAAATGTACCTGATTTTCTATAGGAGGTATAGTTTTTGAGAATATTTTTGACTTTGTTGAAAACCCCAAAATATACATTGTCTCTTCTTCCTGGTGTTGTATACTATATATTGGCACGATCTAAGAAATTTAGCACCCACTGTTGTTCTTCTTCAGATAACAAATTCTTTTTTCTTCCTGATTTTTCACCAAACTTCACCTTCACGTTGAATTTTGAAGCCAAACTTTTTATTACCTCTGTTTTTCTTCTTGGGCTGTGGGGAAGGCACTTTTCTACTCTTTTCATCGTCCGTGATTTGACTGCCAAGTTGGAAAAAGGCGACGATGATGCTGCTTCTGTTGGCACAAATGCAGATGTTGCTGGTGACGGTGTGGCTTGACTTTTTTTTAATTTTGAAAGACGCTTTCTCTCCCTATCTTTCTTTTTTTTGTTTCTCGTATTTTACTTTATCTAGCATCTTTAAAACGGTTCTTTTTTGTTTTTTTCTCAGTGCATCATTTATTCGCTAATCTTCTTTATTTTTTTCACGATATCTCTTGCAACACTCAGCATTCGTCGTTGTTGTCCTGCCATTTTTTTCAATACTGAAAAGTTTCGGGCCAAAACCACACCCTTGAACAAAATTGACCGCGATAACAAAGACAAAATTGTTCGACGAAAAAAAAGAAAACATTCGAATGAAAACAAAAATGCTCGAAAAGAAGACGTTCCACTGTTACAATTTTTTTTAAAAAAACAAAACACAAAATCAAAACAAAACATCACGATTATGTTTAAGGCAATTGGCACACTTCTTTTGGCCGTTAAAACAGTTTCTATCAGCATATTCAGCCAAAATTTATAAATTACGTCAGAAGGAATTTTTTTGTTAAAATTAAAATATGCCACGGACATTATCCCTATGAAGAAAAAACAAAATTAAACTAACTTAAATGGTTCTCACTGAGATAGGAATGCGTAGTTTCAAGATCTGAAGATCTTTTGTGAAGCGAGATTAAAAACTTTCGTGGAAATTTTATGTCAGACGGAAAATTTACGAACTCTTTCCAAAAAAACCACCAAAACTCGATTAAAAAAAAGAAAATTGACATTTTCGAAAATGAGAACTATTTTTCAGCAATATTCAACACTGAAATGAAACCTTAGGCTTTTCTCCTTGAAAACCATAAAGTTAAAATTTTCCGTCCGACATATATTTTTGCATCGTAATACAAGCAACTGAGGCAAAAAAATAGGAAATTAGGAATTTCAAGACAGTTTTTTTGTTAAATTATGAAAATATGATTATCATAAGCTATTTATACCGAAATTTTGAAAGCATTTCATTAAGTTTGAAATTTTCTACTCAGGTCAACCTATTTAGTAACAGGCCCCAATGGTGGACCACTAGTGACATCTGATTTACTTTTAATCATAAATAATATATGAGCTAATGCTTGCAAGTAAAATATTATTCATTATTATGCTTCTTAGATCTCATAAATATATAAAATTTATTGTGAAAAGCTGTTTTGCAATATTCTGTTTGAAAAATTATAAGATATGTGTGAAGAATGAAATTTCAAAATAATTTATTCACGAATTTTCGTGGACCTTGAAATTAATGTCTATATGAGCACTTAAAATTGGGCAAAAGTTATTTTTAATTATTCGAAAAAAATAATGTTTAAAATTGCAACTTCTTCTGATTTGAAAATTAAATTTAAATTGGGCATTTTTGTATTCTTGTTGTATTGCTTATAATAAAAATTTTTTTTATATTTTCTATTGCCAAATTAAAATAAAATAAAATTGTAAGCTTGCTAGCATTGCCTTCAACCCTTTGCTTGGTTTGTGTTAGTTTAAACTGCAATGTTTAAACTCTATCAATTAAAAGTTTGCTATTGTTACATTTGAGACATTGCTCTGAACCTGAAATCTTACCTTTGCCGCCAGTGGCCCACCAATGCAACACCAGTTATACACTGGTGGTCCACTGGTGTACAGCCAATCAAATCCACTTGTTGGCCCACCGTTTTTGCCACTGGTTTTCCACCAGTGGTTGGCTACGTGAGTCATTTCAATATTTTGATAAAGCCTTAATTAATGTAAACCTATCTCAGCTTGGTACAGATTCTAACTCCGCTTGCTGTCGTTCCTGCAAAAGCATTCAAAATGAAAGATTTTTTCTTGTATAATTTTACTTAGCACTACTTGCTCTGGTGGAGCACATTGTGCTTCTTCTGTTTTTGTTACTAGTGCACATTAACTGGTGGGCAGATAGGTTAAAATGTTACGACTTTTTTCCGAAATTTAATATTTGATCAGAAAATCTTAAAAAATTTGAAATTCACTATAATATTTCATCTGAAGCATATTTGTGACTTTTTGGCTGTGTTTGCATTTTCTGGATTTAATATCTGAAATACTTTTTCCAGGTGAATTTTCTTTCATTAATTTTTTTTGCATTAAATATTTAATTTTCTTTATAAGCGGATCAATATATGTTGTTACTGCAAGTAAGCCTTATTACTTAGGAAAATTTTGAAACACAACATATTATTTTAGTGTAAAAAAGTGTAAAAGGATTGCACTGCATTGCATTGTCTTATTCTATTTATTGCTGTTCATTAGCCAGTTAAGATCTTGTTGATTAAATCTGGTCACTTGTATCACCTAAAAACTAATGATATAAAGAAATTGAAACTTTATTGTAATTTTTATATAGTGACGCTTGCAAGGTTAAACATCTAAAACATTTTAACTCTTCTACGTCGTTACATTTAAAATATGGACATCGTCATTTGGGGTAACTTTGTTACCTGTTCGTAATTCAAATTTGTTTACTCTTTTGCCGTTAAAAGTTATATCAAAACTGCAATAATAAGTTTTACAAAAAATCAAAAGGATAATAATCAGGTTGTGTACAAAAATATAATTAATTAATTTACTGATAGTTCTTAGTTACTTTCCTCTTTATCTTTTGATACCACCTGATTATGCCACTGTAGGCCTACTCTTAAGCTCATCCGGCAACACATTAAGTTATAATTTATAAACATGTCTTTGACTATTATTGAATTTTAGGTGACTCTCCTGTTTCCACGAAAAATTTGTAAGATATTTATAAAACTATCGCAATCAACTTTTCGACGTCATTTATTGAATTTCGTTCATCGTTTTCAACAACTTTCTAATTATGGATCAACAAAAACCCTGCCTTTTTTACATGTGAAGGTTTCGAAGAATTTTTTTCTTCAATATTTGAAAGGATTTAAAGGTATAGACAAGAGCGGTAACAAATTGCCTCATTAGCCCGATTTTTGTATGCAAGTGTGCATAAATATATCGTTTGGCTCCACCCAAGAGTGCACATAATATTTTGTACTCAAATAGTAAAGTCGTCACTTGTGCCCAATCTTTTTTATATATAATAATAATAAATTTCACGAAGTTAGCACAAGTTGCTAGAATAGATTTTAACTCAACAAGTTGCAATATTGTTCTATGAATGAAAAAAGGCCATTAACGACAAATTATGACACTAGGAGATAGAAATACTCAAAATATAATCTGGAATAAAAAGTTTGTTGAGGTGTGTTTCTTACTATTATAATTTTTGATCATTTGACATTAAGTTGTCACGAAATATTTATTAAATTTATCAAGCATTAGATAAATAATTTTAGAAGATATATGACATGAAATAAATTCCCAAATTTCATCATACTTTGACTAACATAATTTTTTTATAAATGTTATGCATACACATACACAATATATCAACTAAAAGCTTAGTAATGTGATGGATCTTGCTGGTAATGTGTTTGAATGTTCTTGGTTTTTAACTATGCTGTTCGCAATTTGGGAGCAGAATAAATAAATAGTCAGGGTCAGAAGCATGCTGAGGTTTGAATAGGCCACGTGTGCTGGAAAAATGAATAAAAACTCTACCAAAAAGTTTTTGGCCAAATAAATACTCATTTGAAAAATAATGAAACTTTTTACAAACACACGTTTAAGAAATTTTTATTATAATTGACCCTAAATAACCCATAGGCATATTTTACAATTATTAATGGTTTCCATACATAATAGTTTCATATTTATATCTTTAGAAATAGTAAAGATATTAAAAAAACTCTGTGCTGTACTATCATTTTAGTATTTGGTAGGGAATAAATTGAAAATTTTTCAAAAAATTTAACGCTATATTGAAAAAAAATAAAGTTTTTAAGTGTTCCAAGCCCAGGATTACAGCAAATGTACCCATAGGTCGATGTTTCAATTAAAAGATGTTCAATTTTTGCTAGCCCTCCATATTCCAGGGCGGGACATGGGCCTGCGATCCCCATGGGTGGACCATGGGTCAGTGGGCCCTTGGCCCTAGGTTGGCACTCCCATATAAAAATATATATACCTACATATTGTAAAAACAAGAAATATTTTATGTATACATGCTTCAAATGTCTCCACTAATCGTCAGTAAAAAATAAGTAAAGTAATATGGTGGTAAATACAAATTTTATGATATTAAAATAGTAAATCGCAGATCTTATACGATATTTAATCTTTGACTTGTTTATTCAGTAGATTCTTCTTAGTTTCTTTTATGAATATATAGCTTCTGCAATTTTTGTATGCTCGGTTTTCATTAAAATAATAAAGTTTTTCCTCTTTGATGCATGTTCTTGGCAATATATTTCTGATTGAAGATGACCTCGCATATGCTCTGAAATTCTGTATTCCAACTGCCTTCTCGTTTCCCCAATGTATGAACTTTCACATTCATCAGATTTATAATTGTATACGCATATGCGACGTCATATTTTTGCATCCTTACTGTTTATTTTTTGGAAATTTTTGCGAAAGTTTGAATGTGAGCGGAAGGGTTGGCAGAAAAAGAAAGAAGATACAAAAATGTGTAAAATGTATAAACGAATGATAGGTAGACCCTACCCAAACCTGACCCTTCAGGATCCGATTTCTCATTCGGGTCCATTGAAGGAATTGCTTCTTTAAAAATGTTTGATATTCCTCCCTAAAAAAATCGAAAACTACAAATAGCAAAATGAATTTAGCAAGATATTATAACATAGTATATTAGTAAGAAACCGAATTTATCCAGAGCAGTTCCTAATCATTTATAAGACTAGCTTGCAATCAAATAGATATCGTTCTTAGACCATGAAAAAAAGTTTGACAAAGAAGGCTGAAATCTGAAAAAAAACTTTTGTATGGAGTACAAACTAGTGTTAAGTGAGCTTAGATTATTCTTAATGGATATTCGGATTTTAAACGGCAGCATGTCACCAAAATAAACAAAAAGATATGTGTGTTTACACATTTCTAAAAAGCATGTAGTGGGAAAATTAAATGCTTTTCTAAGCTTTAGTTGTCATGCATTAAAAAGTTTACATATGACACACCATTCAATATTACAATTTAGCGATAAAACCTATACATGTTATCACGAATGTCAACGTTATTTTCATGATCCTAAGAGCCACCTTGCAAGTGTAACAGTTAATATTGCTGACATGACTAGTTCGGTTTTAATATATTATATTTTTTGTTTTTGCTACCAAGTTCTCTATTCTGGATTGATTAATGCTAAAATTGTAGTTGAAGCTCTAGCAAATAATAAGTTATGTTGTATAATTGAAATTTTTTGCTATTTAGCAAAGCTTTGGGGAAGCGACCTCACCAGAAACATATAAATAAATAAATAAATAAATATATATATATATATATATATATATATATATTGCTGTGGTTAATGCGTTAACCGTTTGTGTAAAATGTCATTTAAAGTTTTTCGTGAATTTGGGTTTCATTTCTTTGACGCGTTGTTATTCTTCACAGTCAATTCAATAGTTCAATTTAAATTCAGTGGACATGCTCTTTATATTCCAGCTAGCACCTTACTATCGCATGTCAATATACAGTAATGGAAATATGTATTCGACCCCCTTGCTATTTTGAATAAATAATGAACATTCATTGGATAGAGTGTGCCTAAGATTAAAACTAAATGTTACTTTAATTGAGAATGG
>CABFPE010001065.1:28327-49158 GCA_900660155.1 Hofstenia miamia | reverse complement strand
ATATATATATATATATATATATATATATTCAAGTTGAATATCTTTGTTTATTAAACTAGTATACTTTTCGTTATCTTAATATTAATTTGGTCTTAATAGGTTGAAGCAACCTTGTAAAAATTAGCATTCCGCAAAATGGTGAATATGGTGAAGTTAGTTTAATTTGAGTTATGCACGAATCATAATATAGTTTTACACGAAGCAATTTTTTGCATGGTTTCAATATTGTAAGACAATCTAAATAAAATGTTTTCAACAAAAATATGTCATTAAAACATTATGACTTTGGTACAAAAATATATAATTAAGTCACATTGTGTACAAATTTGCAAAGGCAATTTCAATGAAAATATTAGCAATAGAAAAAATTTCTTATTGTCACCAGGAAGCAATTCGAGACTAGCAGTGCTGAGACATCATATAATATTTTTTTGCACTTCCAATCAATGTGAATTTCTGAAGGGGATATATATATATATATATTTTTTTTTTATTTATATATATGTTTCAGATGAGGTCGCTTATAAAAATACAAAGCTTTGCTAAATAGCAAAAATGTCAATTATACAACATAATTTATTATTTGCTAGAGCTTCAACTACAATTTTAGCATTAATCAATCCAGAATAGAGAACTTGGTAGCAAAAACAAAAAATATAATAAATTAAAACCGAACTAGTCATGTCAGCAATATTAACTGTTACACTTGCAAGGTGGCTCTTAGGATCATGAAAATAACGTTGACATTCGTGATAACATGTATATTCGTTATCGCTAAATTGTATTATTGAATTCTAAATTGTAATATTGAACGGTGTGTCATATGTAAACTTTTTAATGCATGACAACTAAAGCTTAGAAAAGCATTTAATTTTCCCACTACATGCTTTTTAGAAATGTGTAAACACACATATCTTTTTGTTTATTTTGGTGACATGCTGCCTTTTAAAATCCGAATATCCATTAAGAATAATCTAAGCTCACTTAACACTAGTTTTTACTACATACAAAAGTTTTTTTTCAGATTTCAGCCTTCTGTGTCAAACTTTTTTTCATGGTCTAAGAACGATATCTATTTGATTGCAAGCTAGTCTTATAAATGATTAGGAACTGCTCTGGATAAATTCGGTTTCTTACTAATATACTATGTTATAATATCTTGCTAAATTCATTTTGCTATTTGTAGTTTTCGATTTTTTTAGGGAGGAATATCAAACATTTTTAAAGAAGCAATTCCTTCAATGGACCCGAATGAGAAATCGGATCCTGACGGGTCAAATTTATGAAGACGGGTCGGGTTGGGTAGGGTTTATATCATTTTATACATTTTACACATTTTTGTATCTTCTTTCTTTTTCTGCCAACCCTTCCACTCGCATTCAAACTTTCGCAAAAATTTCCAAAAAATAAACAGTAAGGATGCAAAACTATGACGTCGCATATGCGTATACAATTATAAATCTGATGAATGTGAAAGTTCATACATTGGGGAAACGAGAAGGCAGTTGGAATACAGAATTTCAGAGCAATCAGAAATATATTGCCAAGAACATGCATCAAAGAGGAAAAACTTTATTATTTTAATGAAAACCGAGCATACAAAAATTGCAGAAGCTATATATTCATAAAAGAAACTAAGAAGAATCTACTAAATAAACAAGTCAAAGATTAAATATCGTATAAGATCTGCGATTTACTATTTCAATATCATAAAGTTTGTATGTGCCACCATATTACTTTACTTATTTTTTACTGACGATGAGTGGAGACATTTGAAGCATGTATACATAAAATATTTCTTGTTTTTTACAATATATATATATATATATATATATATATATATATATATATAAACAGGTTGGCCATAAATATTCCAGTATCATTGGGAACTGAAATGTGCCGGATTAGCCATTTTGCCGGGCTAGTTTTTAGATTAGAATACACCAAGCCCATTAACTAACTACCTCATTTTAAAATAATAATATCCTATTTAACAGTACAATTTGATTAACGTACTTTTACTTGTAACGAAATCAAATCCTCAAAGTTACTTAATTACAGGCCATGTCATCTAGGACAGACACCTATCCGGCCCATGGGCAGCTATTTTTATATGGGAGTGCCAAAGGGCCCAGTGACCCATGGTCCACCCATGGGGAGCCCAGGCCCATGTCCCGCCCTGGAATATGGAGGGCTAGCAAAAATTGAACATTTTTTAATTGAAACATCGGCCTATGAGTACATTTGCTGCCATCTTGGGCTTGGAACACTTAAAAACTTTATTTATTTTCAATATAGCATTTAATTTTTTGAAAAAATTTCAATTTTTTCCCTACCAAATACTAAAATGATAGTACAGCATAGAGTTTTTTAAATATCTTTACTATTTCTAAAGATATAACTATGAAACTATTATGTATGGAAACCATAATAATTGTAAAATATGCTTATGGGTTATTTAGGGTCAATTATAATAAAAATTTTCTTAAAAGTGTGTTTGTAAAATGTTTCATTATTTTTCAAATGAGTATTTATTTTGCCAAAACCTTTTTGGTAGAGTTTTTCTTCATTTTTCCAGCACACCCCGGCCTATTCAAACCTCATCATGCTTCTAACCCTGACTATTTATTTATTCTGATGTCGCCATTGCTCCCAAATTGCGAACAGTATAGTTAAAAACCAAGAACATTCAAACACATTACCAGCAAGATCCATCACATTACTAAGCTTTTAGTTGATATATTATGTATGTGTATGCACAACATTTATAAAAAAATTACGTTAGTCAAAGTATGATGAAATTTGGGAATTTTATTTCATGTCCCTAACGATATATTTATGCACACTTGCATACAAAAATCGGGCTAATGAGGCAATTTGTTACCGCTCTTATCTATACATCTAAATCCTTTCAAATATTGAAGAAAAAAATTTTCCGAAATCTTCACATGTAACAAAGGCAGGGTTTTTGTTGATCCATAATTAGAAATTCAATAAATGACGTCGAAAAGTTGCTTGCGATTGTTTTATAAATATCTTACAAATTTTTCGTGGAAACAGGAAAGTCATCTCAAATGCAACGATAGTGAAAGACATGTTTATAAATTATAACTTAATGTGTTGCCGGATGAGCTTAAGAGTAGGCCTACTGTTGCATAGTCATGTGGTAACAAAAGATAGAGGAAAGTAACTAAGAACTATCAGTAAATTAATTAATTATATTTTTGTACACAACCTGATTATTATCCTTTTGATGTTTGTAAAACTTATTAGTGCAGTTTTGATTTAACTTTTATCGGCATAAGAGTTAACAAATTTGAATTACGAACAGGTAACAAAGTTACCCCAAATGACGATGTCCATATTTTAAATGTAACGACGTGGAAGAGTTAAAATGTTTTAGATGTTTAACCTTGCAAGCGTCACTATATAAAAATTACAATAAAGTTTCAATTTCTATATATCATTAGTTTTTAGGTGATACAAGTGACCAGATTTAATCAACATGATCTTAACTGGCTAATGAACAGCAATAAATAGAATAAGACAATGCAATGCAGTGCAATCCTTTTACACTTTTTTACACTAAAATAATATGTTGTGTTTCAAAATTTTCCTAAGCAATAAGGCTTACTTGCAGTACCAACATATATTGATCCGCTTATAAAGAAAATTAAATATTTAATGCAAAAAAGTTTAATGAAAGAAAATTTACCTGGAAAAAGTATTTCAGATATTAAATCCAGAAAATGCAAACACAGCCAAAAAGTCACAAATATGCTTCAGATGAAATATTATAGTGACTTTCAAATTTTTTAAGATTTTCTGATCAAATATATAATTTCGGGAAAAAGTCGTAACATTTTAACCTATCTGCCCACCAGTTAATGTGGACTAGTAACAAAAACAGAAGAAGCACAATGTGCTCCACCAGAGCAAGTAGTGCTAAGCAAAATTATACAAGAAAAAATCTTTCATTTTGAATACTTTTGCAGGAACGGCAGCAAGCGGAGTTAGAGTCTGTATCAAGCTGAGATAGGGTTACATTAATTAAGGCTTTATCAAAATATTGAAATGACTCACGTAGCCAACCACTGGTGGACAACCAGCGGCATAAACAGTGGGCCAACAAGTAGATTTGATTGTCTGTACACCAGTGGACCACCAGTGGATAGCTTGGTGGGCCACTGGTGGCAAAGGTAAGATTTGAGGTTCAGAGCAATGTCTCAAATGTAACAATAGCAAACCTTTATTTGATAGAGTTTAAACATTGCAGTTTAAACTAACACAAACCAACAAGGGGTTGAAGGCAATGCTAGCAAGCTTACAATTTAATTTTAATTTAATTTGGCAATAGAAAATATAAAAAAAATTTTTATTATAAGCAATACAACAAGAATACAAAAATGCCCAATTTAAATTTAATTTTCAAATCAGAAGAAGTTGCAATTTTAAACATTATTTTTTTCGAATAATTAAAAATAACTTTTGCCCAATTTTAAGTGCTCATATAGACATTAATTTCAGTGTCCACGAAAATTCGTGAATAAATTATTTTGAAATTTCATTCTTCACACATATCTTATAATTTTTCAAACAGAATATTGCAAAACAGCTTTTCACAATAAATTTTATATATTTATGAGATCTAAGAAGCATAATAATAATGAATAATATTTTACTTGCAAGCATTAGCTCATATATTATTTATGAATAAAAGTAAATCAGATCTCACTAGTGGTCCACCATTGGGGCCTGTTACGAAATAGGTTGAATTGAGTAGAAAATTTCAAACTTAATGAAATGCTTTCAAAATTTCGGTATAAATAGCTTATGATAATCATATTTTCATAATTTAACAAAAAAATTGTCTTGAAATTCCTAATTTCCTATTTTTTTTGCCTTGGTTGCTTGTATTAGGATGCAAAAATATATGTCGGACGGAAAATTTCAACTTTATGGTTTTCAAGGAGAAAAGCCTAAGGTTTCATTTCAGTGTTGAATATTGCTGAAAATAGTTCTCATTTGTCGAAAATGTCAATTTTCTTTTTTTAAATCGAGTTTTGGTGGGTTTTTTGGAAAGAGTTCGTAAATTTTCCGTCTGACATAAAATTTCCACGAAAGTTTTTAATCTCGCTTCACAAAAGATTTTCAGATCTTGAAACTACGCATTCCTATCTCAGTGAGAACCATTTAAGTTAGTTTAATTTTGTTTTTGCTTCATAAGGATAATGTCTGTGGCTTATTTCAATTTTAAAAAAAATTCCGTCCGATATAATTTATAAATTTTGGCTGAATATGCTGATTGAAACTGTTTTAACGGCCAAAAGAAGTGTGCCAATTGCCTTAAACGTAATCGCGATGTTTTGTTTTGATTTTGTGTTTTGTTTTTTTAAAAAAATTGTGACAGTGGAAAGTCTTCTTTTCGACCATTTTTGTTTTCATTCAAATGTTTTCTTTTTTCGTCCAACAATTTTGTCTTTGTTATCGTGGTCAATTTTGTGGTTTTGGCGCGAAACTTTTCAGTATTGAAAAAATGGCAGGACAACAACGACGAATGCTGAGTGTTGCAAGAGATATCGTGAAAAAAATAAAGATTAGCGAATAAATGATGCACTGAGAAAAAAACAAAAAAGAACCGTTTTAAAGATGCTAGATAAAGTAAAATACGAGAAACAAAAAAAAGAAAGATAGGGAGAGAAAGCTCTTTCAAAATTAGAAAAAAGTCAAGCCACACCGTCACCAGCAACATCTGCATTTGTGCCAACAGAAGCAGCATCATCGTCGCCTTTTTCCAACTTGGCAGTCAAATCACGGACGATGAAAAGAGTAGAAAAGTGCCTTCCCCACAGCCCAAGAAGAAAAACAGAGGTAATAAAAAGTTTGGCTTCAAAATTCTACGTGAAGGTGATGTTTGGTGAAAAATCAGGAAGAAAAAGAATTTGTTATCTGAAGAAGAACAACAGTGGGTGCTAAATTTCTTAGATCGTGCCAATATATCGTATACAACACCAGGAAGAAGCGACAATGTATATATTGGGGTTTTCAACAAAGTCAAAAATATGCTCAAAAACTATACCTCCTATAGAAAATCAGGGACATTTTCGACATCATTAATGGGTCGAAAATTATGGAAAATGTTGAGACCTATGAATCCAAATTTGGAAAAAAGTTTACGACATGTATAAGAAAAATAAGCAATATATTTTTAATAAGAAGATTTCTCAATGGTCTTGTCTGTGCGAGATTTGTGAAAATGCCACGTTTTTGGTGAATGGTATGAATAAGAAACTTTTTCCTGAATGTCGCCTTCCTGAAACTGTTCACGAGCCAGTGGTAAAGTTTTCTTGCTCACCAGATGATGAAAACTGCATGAATATCTGGTGTAATGAATGCTAGTCAACCGGAATAATGCTTACCAATTTCAACATTGAATCACAATCTGATACTGATGCGTCTTCTGAAGAAGCTGTAGACGACGAAAGAAACGATTCAGAGGAGTTTGAAAAAGATTATGTGCGGTCTATGAATGGGCTCGAGGCGACGACAACAAGCTTATGAAAATGATGTCCAGTAAGAGTGCTGAAAATTCAATTGGGTTGCTTGACACCACAGTTCAAGTATTGAAAAGTCATCTGTATGTGAAACGTGTCCAGCACAAATTTTACGACTACTTTAAGAAAAACCTTGGGAAGAACGATCTGCTTGTCCATGTTGACTACAGTGAGAGTAATGAAAACAAACAACAGCGTGAAATACAAAGTGCGTACTTTGGTCATACTACGTTTAGTATATTTACTGCATGTTATTACCTTTGCAGTAATGAAGATAAAGTGATTTGCGAGTCCGTAACTATTACAACCGAGCTACCTGATCATTTCAGAGCTGCTGCAATCACTTCTGTTTTGAAGGTAATTGAGAACATCCGGGAAATTCACCATCACTTGCCACTTAAGATAAACGCCATGGTGTGGAGTGATGGTTGTGCATTGCAGTTTCGATTGCGGTATGTCTTCAAGTTGTTGTCAGGTATTGATTCGTCAATTAACCTGACGTCACCATCAAAAAGGGCCCATGGATGGAGTCGGAGGCATCCTGAAGAACAGTATCTACCGAGACGTGATGTCAGGAAAGTGTGTGATCGACACTCCTAAGCAGTTTGCATACTATGCCCAAAAGTCAATAAAGGGTTTGACTTCGTTGTATTTGCTTGCCAATGAAGTTATGGCTGAGCCTGTTGGAATTGATCTGGCCCCAAAAATTCCAGAAACTCTTCAAGTGCACATGATAAAACGACTCTTCAATGATCAAGAGGTACCGTACTTGGAGTTTTCCAAAACAGCCAGTGATACTGGTCCATATTTTACTCAATATTATGAAGAAGGAGCTTATTGTGGCCACCCTGAAAGTGGTGACGATAATCATTGTGGTTATTGTGAAATAGAATACGTCCTTGGTGAGGAGTGGCTTCAATGACCAATGTGTGCCATTTGGTTCCATAAAGACTGTTTTTGTGAATAGTTTTACATAAAATATGCACAAAAGTTGTTAAGTTTCAATTAAATTTTTATTAGTTTCAATAATTCTGCTAAGTTCTGTTATAGCTTATTTTAGGAAAATTATTGCTTTTTTATGTCGGACGGAAAATTATTTTAATCCGATAATATCTTGACTTGAGTGATATTTGATAAGCTTATATTATATGAGTATATGTGTTACATGGTATTGCTGCTTTCTAGTTGGTTTTTGATCATTGGTAGATTTTTTTGACATTTTTTCCGTCCGACACAATTCCATTTGATATACTGTTCTAACAACGTCAATTTAAACAATATTTAGTAATTATGAATTTTAGAAGAATGTTATTTTATTTTTATGACAGGCTATTGTTCAAGTTTCAAAAATAATAAATTCCATCAGCATAGACTCATTAGTTTTGATAAAAAACGACTATGAGTAAAAGTTCATTTTTTGTCATTTTTATCGATTCCGTACAACATACTCGGTTTTTGNCCGTGTAGCATAAAGGAAAGTTCGCAACCTGAATACATTCACTTGTTATTTTTCTTATGTTTACTGGATATAAATAACCCTACATATAAATATAAATAAACATATACTCCTACATACGTGTGATCAATCAATGCATTCAACAAAATATAGATGCAATGTACAGTCCGTCATTCAAGTTAACTAATTTAATAACTAATTTAACCATTGAGGTAAACCTGTAAGACAGCGCCTCCTATAGTTATAGGCCTGGAAACGCACCAACACTTTCATAAAAGTAAGGGCTATTGAGTAATAATTTCATTGAAGCACCTAACGACTATGTAACGATCAGTTTACTGTCTACATTAAAAATACATGAATATATGAAACACTAAACCTTTACTGAAATTTTGAAAGTTTTTTACAAGAGGATTGTTTGTTAATTCTAATAATATCATTTAATAGCTTACAATAATTATTAACATTGAAAGATTGTGAGAATATCTGTAAAACTATCGATTGGAATGACTCTCTGTTAAAAGATACATTATTTTTTGTCAAAGAAATAAATATTTTGACAATGTATAAACAAAAATTAAACAACTTTAAAGAGAGGTGACAAAGACCACCTCGATCTGTGGTTTCAAAGAAATTCGAAAGTGGTATCTCTAGAAAAAACAAAGATCACACTTTTCGTTTAGAGATCTTTGTATGTATCCACTAATGAAATACACTACTTCAAGATGGTAACTCCAATAAATCAGCATCATAAGCGGAGTGAAACTCTATGGAAGTGAGCAATTGGACTGATGCTGTTACTACTGTTCTTAACCCTTCTACGTTGTTACTTTTCAGATATGGTCATCGTCATTTGGGTAACTTTGTTACCCCAAATTATAAATTCCCTATTATTTAATATAAAATAAATTTAAAAATACAATTACTACAATCAGATTTGTCAATGAGCCAAGATTCTAACATATCAAACTGAACAGACTATGAGCACTGCATTGGATACACAACGATCCCAATACGGGCGTTTAATAATTCAAGCAAATTTAAAGTTTTGCTTTTTAATTTGTTTATGCAGATTTTTCTTACTCTTTCATTCAATGCACTTTTTTATAATCTTATTTTAAAATACTTGTTAAATAATAGCAAGAGCGATGTAAAAAGATTTAAAGCAAAATTTATCATGTTAAAGACAAACTTATGTGACTATCTCCGCCACTTGCGACCAGTGCAATAATGACTTATCATTTGTTCATTTTCTTATTTTCTTCTATGAAGTTTGTTGTAAATAGTACTCCTTGAGATACGTTAAAAATGTCAAGAATAGAGAAAATTTACCTATGCTCAAATATGGCCAAAGTGAAATGTTGAAAGGTATAATGTTAACTGATGAATTTTGCAAGTTCTCTTGTATATAGTGCGTCGATTAGTTACGGGTCAATTCGTCCGTCAGTCAAGTAAAAAATTCGACGAGTGGGGTTGCTTGGCACTCTTAGACAAATCGGGTTGCGGGTCATTCATAATTGTTAGGGAGTAAGAACACTAACAGAATTAAGTAACAATTTAAGAAGCCAAAACCTTCCATCTTTAAAATTCTTAAAGATTCTAATTATACTTGTATTCTTTTTTTATATTTTCGTGTTTTCATTGATGCTGATATGCCCGTATTATACTTAGTAATATTTCTAAGATTGGTTTGGGGTACAGATCATTGTTAGACAGATCAGGTCGGGTCACAGGTTAAAAATTGAATAAACACCACTGTGAACATCGAAACATATTTCATGTTCAATATTTTAGTTCAAAATTTACTAAGCCAGGTGGGCTACCATCATCAAAATATCTTCATTACTTGAATCATGAATCAGGATTGAAAGAGCTTCATCAACAACTTCCTCAACTATTTACAAGCAACAGTAGATATTTGAAAGGAGAGTTGCATGTATGCAATATAAGATATAAAATGATTTGACGTAATACAGTATTTTTAGTATTTGTTAGATCAAATAACTTAGGGTTTTAAAGTTACCCCATATGGCGATAATCATAGAAATGCAGTTAATATTGTAAATAAACATTGCTGATATTTAGCATTATTAGGCATTTAGGTTAATATAAAAAGTCATAAGTTTTTGTTGGTTTAGCGGAATTTCACGTGTTTCAGCAATGAAATTAAGGACTGTGGGGTGACAGAAACACCCCAAAAGACGTAGAACGGTTAAAACATGAATTTATAAAATGAACATAGTCATTGTTTTTTAAAAGATTTGGCAAGCACAACTTCTTCTCAGCCTCTGAGACGTCTAGAACTGTACAATTGTACCTGCTGCCATTAAGCTGCCTACAAAATCCAAAGCGCTTTTCTAAAGAGTCAGTTTGAAACTTCCCCAATAACACAAAATCATATGATAACAATAATTCTTCACACAATTCTATCAATAAATGGACTGTTACTTGAAATGCACTAAAAGTTTCGACTGTAAACCCTGTACTTTTACGGATTTTCCATTCATTAATCAATTCGAGACTCATATGTAGAAATTTAAGTTGTTCGCAAGTTGTTTTTTGTAGACTCTTTGTAGATGTCCCTCTTCCGAATTCCATGGGTCATTGTTTTGACATTGACTATTTTCCAGAAGATTACAAATACTTCAACAAATTTATAAGTTCCGCCATCTTTTCCTTACTTATGTAGTTATCTATATTGCGGTTAAAGTAGAATCATTGAATATTCCAACAACTGGTAAAATTTGCTGCTTTTCCAAATTGGTTGGATAAACAGATTTCCTTTGAAATTTATTTCCAATTTTAAACCAAAGATTACCTCTCTAATTCATATCTTTGATGAATGCGTGAAAATTTTGCTGCACATAAAATAGATAGCTGGTTAGGATCAGGGAAAATAAAGCATTGTTTTGCAAGCTAGTTTGATCGTACAGATTTAATTAAATGAACTGTGTCATATTAGATATGAAAAACTTATGATTATCACTCCTGTTCCGAAGTTGAATAAAATCTACGTTTTTCGAATGTAAAGATTTAGATAATTCCGAAAATGATATTGATTATTTAAGTGATTCTCTGTAAATCATAACTTTTGGAAAAACATTGAGCTCATGCAGAACTTTTAAAACACTGTTTGTAGTAGATAGCAGTTGATTTCCTTTAAGCTTCACTACGAGAATGAAAAATTCCCGAGATCATAAATGTCAATAACGTATTTGCTGCTATAACATCGGACTCACTTTTTTTGCTGAAAATCTTTCATTTTCAGCAGAACCAAACATTCTCCCGCCTTTATAGGAAAAGTTCTCACAAACGTAAATTTTATCAATCAATAATATGTTATTATATCCAATACGTGAATTTAATAAAACTGTTTTTAAATAAGGGATTTCACAGATTTTTACACCACTTTCAACATTTAGATCAACTGCTAAGCTACGTAAATGGCGAGCTGTTGGTAATTTTATTAGGGTTCTAAGAAGTTCATAACAACTTTGACTTTTTGTATATAACATGAAAGAATGTAAATTATCATCATTAGAATATCTGCAAAGATTTGGTTTTAAATATGAAATGTCTAACTGCTCTTTAATGAAGGAACAAAATATTTTCACATCATTGTAATTGTCAAACATTTCTGTTTCAACCAGTTTTAAATATTCTGTTAAATTTGCTAACTTAATATAGATGATATTTTCTTCGTAATTAGATATACCTGGGAAAATGATTTCAAATTCTGAAAATGTAGATAGTTTACCATTAGAAACTCAGTGTTTACATTTGTCAGTTGGAATTTTCATGGATCCAACAGCCAATTTAATTTCATAGTTTGTCAAGTTAATTTCAAAGGAACTTTCAACTAGCATACCTTCACTATCAAGTTTAATAAATTTGATAGACTTGGATTCCTTTACTATGAGTGAATAATATTCTAGACTGTTGAAGCCGACAATTTTTTCAGGTGTTAATACATCATTTGCAGAAAACCTATTTTAAATTTCTTCAGCTTTTTCTTGTATAGTTTGCATAACATTTTTTCTCCCAGTAGACAGTTTTACTCTTAAAGGGGAAGGGTATTCATTAAAAACTGAAGGAACTGCAATGATACGCAAACTTTCTTACTTTAAGAGGTTTAACCAAAGTTTACTTAGCTTCAGAAACAGTAGTAAATTGTGAAGAACTAAAGTGCTTTTCACATATACCAACATTCAGGGTAGGCTGAAAATTATCTCTTTTTTAGGTTCTTAATCCAATAATTGCGAATTCCATTATTTGTTGGAAATAAATAGTCCACACACTGTTCAGAAATACTGGGCCGGTATTTAGTTGACAGCTGTCTCTCTTTGTTCTTTAAAACCTTGATTCGCGTATTATATCTGATTTTTCTGATTTCTCTTATATTATCTGAATACTTTGAAATATCAGCAATGTTCCTATCTGCATTTAATCTCTCATTTGATATTTCATTATATATGTAGTTCATAATTAGTGAATCTATAAGTTATTATCTAAATATGTTTTTTTTAAAATTTTCAGCCTCAGCGTTTCTATACTGGCTTTACAACAGTATTGTCACCTTGTGATTGTTAACAATCCATCTAATAGCAATGTAAATGATAGTAGCCACTTTCAAATCCCGCTACTACAAATGCAAATTTTTTTCACATGTGGCGTAATTTAATAGTTATTTGTATATTATCAATAAATAAAAAAAGTGTTGAGAGTTTTGCTATTCAATAAATATGAAGGTAGTCGTCATTTTAAAATCTGACTACCTCAAAATTCATGATTTCGCCACATGTGTTTAGAAGCAACAACTTTTTTAGAAAAAGCTTGTGCTATTAAATATATATGCGCTGGTAATAGACAATTAATGTGTGGGCCGCCGATTTTTCGGGCCCGCGCCCGCCCACGCCCGCTTTTCAACACTGAGCCCTCCCGAACGTAATTTCATAATGTACCTGTAAATTACTCCAGATCCAATAAAAACATTACTATCAGCTGTTCCCTCAGCCGTTAAATTTACCCGTGGTAGATTTGAGATATAGTAAAGTTTTGATATGAACCCAGACAAAAACGAGAAATCCCCTTGAGACACCATATGTCCCAATAAGACGTTCTCAAAGTGTCTCAGCAGATGGGTTTGAGATTGTATCACAATGAGATACTTTGAGAATAGCGGAAAGCAAGATAGGTTAATGACCCTTACAACGAGGGTTGAGAGACTGTTCAGCAAAGCTGGATATGCTCTATCTGATTTCCAAAATCGTTTATTACCCCTCGACTTAGAGATCCAATATTTCTTTACGCTAACAAGCACATGTGGAGTAAAATGACTTCAGGAAATAATCTCAAATATCAATAATAGTTGATATTTTCTATTTTGAATATCTTTCAATTGATATATTGTATTTTGAATATTTTAATTCAGAAGTAGATTAATCTACGATTAATCGCGATTATTAATCTCCTGGCAGCAGCGATTACGATTAATCTATCGCCAAATTTTTTTTCATACGATTATTCGCGATTAAAATCTAACGATCCCTGTTACAACGACACTATTTATAACAGGAAAATACACTAATTCAATGCGTTTTAAGTGCGTATAACAGCAAATTTATTAAATAGCAATTACCAAGCTGCTACAAAGAACACATACGATTCTGCAGACCCAATTGCTTGGCACAGATGCATATTACAATGCAAACAGCAAAGCAATTAGGAACGCAAAGACATTTTGCGCAGTTAAAACTATCAATAACTAGCACAATACTGCTACTATTGATAATGGATTACATTACATTACATTACTAATTTATGTCGTATGCGTGATAGCTTTAAAACATTGGATATATTCTTTAGCAATTTGGTCATAATTTTGGCAATAATAAATTTAAATTAAACATTTCAATTTTGAATAAAATTTAAAATCATTTTTTGATGCAACATAAAAGATTATAAAGAAAAAAGGAGTTTTACTAATTTTCAAATAATTCTCAGTTAGTGCTGACCTTTTGCATAAATTATTTTTACATTGCTTGAATTATACATTAATTCTAAAATGGCATCTCAATGTAATCTCATGAGATGTATCAGCGATAACCTAATGAGACATCTGCAAACATCAGCATCCTAAAAGCGTCTCACTAGGATATGAGACACCTGCGACATCAATAGGATGAGTTAGGATGCATTTGCGACACTTGATTTTTGACTGAGAAATATAGCAAACAGAATTGTAAACAGAGATATTGTGTTTTGAGATACAGTAAACAGAAAAGACTTACAATCTTTTGATCTTATCTTCTCTATGCCGCTGCCCACCCGTTAAGATCTCAGCCCGAGCCAACGTGCCACGTGCTGCCGGTGGACATCGGGCCGGCCGCACACCACTACAAGTCATTTTAAATTATGACTACAACAGAATTCACAATTTTGCAGCCTATGGCGTACAAATGGTCAATTCGTGATAGGAAATTAGACGTTCACATTCTTTCTTTTAAATTAAACACTTGTGCTCTAAAACAAAATTGTAATTTGATTAGAATTTTTTGAATTTCTATTAAGCTGATGATTTTTCACTATAGATTATAATGTTTATATACATCAATTGAATATTCAATTATAATCTGAGGAAATATAAATTGAAATTGTATCATTTTTTTATTAATGTTTATGGTAGTCACTGACTACCTGACTACCATACATCCTACGGGCCTGAGTGTGTAATTAGGATGAAACTAATAGTGCTCTTACTAATTGTTCCAAAGCAATTTTTCACATTTTCATTCTTTAACAATAGGAGAATTTGTCATCTCCTGGTTTCAGAATGGTTTTTTTAAACAATTAATCTACATGCAATAATTGGTATTTTAAATTAAAAACACATATTTTTAATAACTATAATGTCATAATCTGAATTAAATCATTGAAATTGTGTGGAGTGAACGAATTGATGAAAATGGATTTAGTAAAATTTTTATTAAAGTTGATTCTTGCTCCATCTGGACAACTGACAACTCTTTCTACATAAAAGTACAGAACATTCAAGGAAAAATTCAATTTAATGAGTATGTATATGTTTTGAACTAATTTTTACTTATTATATTTCAAAAATACTACATAGCCATTATTGACTCAATTCAACAAAATTCGGAAAGAAAAACGTCATGCTTTACTCATAGTAATTTCCTAATGATTGACAAAACTTACATCCATACACACAAAAAACTATTATTGAAGTAACTGTACATGATTTGGCCTTATTTTAATATGAAACAAAACGAAAGAAATAATATTGAGAAATAATTGTCTCACTGCAAAAATTTTTTTTTTCAAATTTTACTTAAAAATGTTAGTGCCCTTGGCTAGCACTCCTAAGAAATTTTTTGGCCCCTCTGAATCAAAATCATTGCTCCACCAATGCTTGAAATAGTATAATATACTTAGTGACAAAAACTGCAAGCACAAATATATATATATATANNNNACACTGTATGGAGCTACTCTTAAAATTCCCTGCAATATTAAAGTTGATCTACTGACTACACTTGATTTTGATGAAAAAGGATTTAGCAAAATTTTTATTAAAGTTGATTCTTGCTCCATCTGGACAACTGATAACTCTTTCTACATAAAAGTACAGAACATTCAAGGAAAAATTCAATTTACTGAGTATGTATATGATAGCAATAAACCAACAATTCTTCCACAAGTATACAGCAATCTCCATTTAATCTCAAGTGAGAGTTGTGACTTAACATTAACAAATGTTGATATTTTGAGATATGAAGAATCTGATTATGAACCCAAAGACCAGTTCTGCCCTTTCTCCAGTTTTGTATTCTTCAAGGAAATTAATGGTGGTCAACCTTGTCCATTAGCAGATAGAATCAATTTGGAAGTGAGCAGAAGTAAGAGAAATGTTTATATTTACATGTATATCAACATTAATTTCTTTTTTTGAAAAGTATTAGTGTAGCCTATGATAACAGCAACAATAACATTTTGAGAACAATATTGCTTAATCTAGCATAATAAACAAATATTAATGTTATTATACAAATTTCTTTGTGTAAATCAAAAAGGAATGTTTCTGAGAATAATAATTTTGAATGAAAATTGTTTGTTAATTCGTACATTGATCATTAAATGATATTTCATTTGTTAGTATTAAACATTATCAAAGTAAATTTGCACATTCAAGCAGCATTTTAAGTTTAGATGCATTTTACACTGGGAAGCATTCAAGCTATCTACATTACTTTAACGAGTTTTAGCATCAGGACCTTTGAAATTACCAATTGAATTTCTTATGCTTATAATTAATTCAGGCAGCCATTAAGCAAGAGTTACCTCTATAAAAGTTTTTTAATGATAATATATTGTTTATTAAATGCATTAATCACAACTAAGTATATTAAATATTCGAAGTCCTAAATAAGAATGATATTGAATGAAATCACAACAATACCCTAAGATATGTAATTCAGTAATGTATTTCATTTGTAAATTCATAACTAAATTTGAGAATGAATGATTAAGTAATCATCACTTGGTAAGTTTGACTGTTAAATGATATAAATGATATAAAGCAGATTGGTAAAAATTATAAAGAAAGGATTAGCATCTTAAAAATAGAGTAGTTTGGAATGCTCTCATAATTACCATAAAAACGTGAGTATAACATGATGAAGCACAAAATACAAATTAATTATTGTTGATGACAATTAATACAAGTAAAGAATTCGTCACTACCACATATACAACACAATACCATCAGTGAAATGCAATTCAAGAGAATTGGACATTGCATAATTCACAAAATTCTTTTTTACATGAAGAGACACATGAAGAGAGTTTATAGTCCTGCCAGAACGCTGTTTCAGGTAGCATGATGCAAATGTATAACTGCATAGTTGACTCATAGATGTCTCTCTGACTTTTCCTGAAACCATGCACAGTTACCTTCATTCCAGACCAGTCCTTTGTTTCGGGTAAGCTATTTTATTCTCTTGTAATAACTGAAAAAGAATAAAATCAAATTTTCGACCAACCTAATCAGCCCATTATTTAAAAGGAAGTGTTTCATTGGCACCTCTGGTATCCAATGAACCAATCCATAGTCTCTGAATACAAATTTAAGATTATTTGTAATAAATTTTTTTAAAATAGTAAAAATATCTCTTAAGTATGGACTAAATTTAAATGTTTGGGAAAAATATCTTTGATCTAAGCCTATCAGTGCATGATCCACATTACAGCAATGAAGTGAAGATTAACATAAATGCAGCCCTATCATAGCAACAAGCCTATATTTAGCCAGAGATATCAATGTACTGAACCAAACATAATTTATATCTTTGAATCAATACCATATTATAAATTTTAGCTACTTTAAACCAAGAAATTTAATAGTAGCTTAATGTGATGTGATGTAATATGAGAAAGTGGTAATTTGAATGCATTGTAAATGCATTTAAGCACACCTGTTGTAATTATTATTTTATGTCATTACATGTAAAAACAATGCACTTATGTATGTTGTGGAATTATATTTAGAATTTTATTTATTCATTGTTTTCAATTTGCTCAACTACGATGTTCATCAGTATAAATCAACATTAAATGCCAATAACCAATAGATGTATATCATTTCTTATTATATTGAATATATTCTAAGTAATATGTAATATATTTTATATATGTATATATATATATATATATATATATATATATATATATATATAGGGTGGGGAAAAAAAATTTCGTATTTTGGCTTAAATTAAATTATTCACAAAAAGAGTTACAATAGTCCGATTTATGTCAAATAAGCACCGTTCTGTTCGATAACTTGCTCCCAACGAGATTCTAATTTCATAATTCCTCTTTCGCAGAAGTTTTTGTCCTTATTTTCAAAAAATTCGGACTACCAATTTTCACAACCCTCTCTTGACGGTAAATTTTTACTACCAAGTGCGTTTGTAATCGAAAGGAACAGGTGGCAATCACTTGGCGCAATGTCCGGACTGTAAGGTGGATGCCCAAGAACTTCCAATCCGAGCTCCCGCAACTTCTGACGCGTCATCAATGAGGTGTGCGGCCTAGCGTTGTCCTGGTGGAACAAAATTTTTCCTCTATTGACCAATGCTGGACGCTTCTTCTCGATTGCCAGCTTCAAACGGTCTAGTTGTTCACAGTAGAGGACGGAATTGAGCATTTGTCCATAGTTGAGCAGTTCGTTGTAAATTATTCCGCACCAATCTCACCAAACACAAAGCAACACCTTCTGAGATGTCAACCCTGGCTTAGACACGGTCTGAGCCGGCTCCTTTGCTCTCAACCAAGACCTCATTCGCTTGACATTGCTGTATGTGATCCATTTTTCATCACCAGCCACAATGCGCCTCAAAAATGGTTCAATTTTGTTGCGATTTAGCAGGACTCACAGACGGAAATTCGGTCGATGAGGTCAGCTGGTGTTGTACCGGAACGAAACCGCGAAAACCACTGTTGTGCAACACCAATCACAAGCCTATCGGCCTCGATACATTACAAATTTTTTTGAGTCGCGTTTTTCACTTTAAGGAAGAAAAAATGCAAAACATGCCGAATTTCCTATTTTGCGACGTCCATTTTAACGTACAATAATTTGCAAATAAAAAGGCACCGCGTAAAACAGTCAACAGGATGTGTTTTGCATGCTATCATGCCATATCATATGCGTCGTTGCAATTTGAAGTACAAACATGATGTTACAATTTCATACTTAAGCGAAAAATGCGAAATTGCTTTTTCCCCAACTATGGCTATGCAACAAATATACATTTTTATTTTCTACATGGCCAACTCAGTTGGATATATTTGTACTATTACATTTAAATCAATAATATCCAGAAGTTATGTGGCGTTTTTGCTCGGAGTCTTGTAGCACTAGTACATGTACATGTATATGCTACAAAAATAATTAATAGTAATATCCATAATTCGATTTTAATCGTTTTTCAAGCAACACCTGAAGATTGCACCTGAAGATTAGATTGACCAAGTTCATCATCTCTTCTTGTAAATCACAGTGAAAATTTAGTCATACTTCTGTAGATGTTCACAAAAAAAGCAAAATTAAAGAGTTGAGAATTTTTGGAAAATCTTTTGTCAGTAGTAAATGTCTATGTATTCAATAATGCATCCGAGCAGGTGTAGAGGTGTGCAATGAATGATTTTCAAAACAATACTTGCCAATGTTTCAAAAAATTTTTCTTGGAAAAATGTATTATTATATTATTTTCAATAATTTTGTCATACTAAAATAGATTTGCAGACGCACATTTTGCGGCTTACAGAAGAACTTACTCTCAATACTTTGAATAGACACATGTTTTTCAAACAAAGAGTAGTTCTGATCTATTAAAGCTGCTAATGAAGATGTTATCCATATGAGTAGTAGAGGAATAATATTTCAAATTAGCAGTATGTAAAAACAAGTTTATATAGTTCATTTTGGAAGCCTAAAATTTTTAGTAATATACTTTTTGATAAAATAGAACAATACATTATTATACATCTCTGCGTGAAAGCTATGAGAAGATAAAAATAATCATAGATATATTTTATATTTTTTCATTCATATAAATTAAATTTAAGACAAAACTAAATAAATCCAATATTAAATTGGTAGCTGTTGAACGAATTTTAAATCACCTTTTTGTACGATTGAAAGATAAATTTTTTAAATTCGAGTTATATTAGTACAAAATGTTGTAAAATGTCGTAACGTAGTGCTTCTAAACATCTTAAAAAATACCATTTCTGAGCATTGGCGAATGCTATCTACTGTCCACAAATAACATTGTAGAATGTACTCTAAAATATTTTTCTAGGCTATATCTAGACGTCTTCTAAAGGTTTTCTAAACGCATTTTTAAACGGTTTCTATATGGCTTCTAAGCGTTTTCTAAACCACTGCTAAATAATTTCTAAACCTTTATCAAGTATTTGTTACTATTTGGTTAGGCTTTCTAATGGATCAGACCAGGTGTAGCATAATCCTTCTTAATTATAAATTAAAGAAAAAAATTTGATAATTGCAATTGATGTACTATCTATGATTTTTTATAGTGTATTATACGGACTAATACTAATACTTGCCCCCAATACGTTTGACAAAAATCTGGATTAACAGCATATTCATTTTAGATCCAAATTAATGATGATAAGTGACTGATAATATACCGTATTATTAATTATTTGAATATAAGTTAGGAAGCTGCTATTCATTGTTGTATACATATATTTATCAGAAGTTAACAACTAGTGTTTCCTTAATTACTCACTTGTGTTATACACACAGAGTTCAATGCAAATTTTTTATTTAACAGAGATTAAGTTGAATTGTTATTGTGACGTTTCTATTATTAGCACTACACTAAATAAGGAAACATAATATCTGTTTCTTGAGTTGAGGCAATAGCCAACTAAAATCTAACATGTTGGGTGGATGAATTGTTGGTAACTAGATCGGCATTGTCCAGATGCCCAATTGATGACTGCAGCAGAAGACTACCTAATAAATGTTATGTAAAGTTTAACTATTGTTAATTCTTGGATCTATTACTAAAGTATTTGCAGTCGAACAACAGTAGATCTCTTCCCACTAATGATGCCATGTAACAAATTTCGTTAAGGTATAAAATGGCTGGAGGTTGATTCTATACAGGGACTCTCATTAGATATTTTGCATTTGACTATTCCAGACATCATATGACATTAAAGTTTCAGCACTAAATGAATAGTGCTTGAAAACAGTTAAAAATTACTTT
>CABFPE010001064.1:86641-119821 GCA_900660155.1 Hofstenia miamia | reverse complement strand
AAATGAAACATTTTGCTAAATTTCTACTTAGGCTTAAGAAACACTATTGGTACTCTCTTGATGTAATGATCACATTAATATTGTTTTTCACTTAATTTTCAACTTGATTATCTTGAATTTTTTTGATTGCAGCAGAAAAAATTTCGCAAGAGTAATTAATGGGGAAAACCCTACTCATGAGATTTTCAATCTAAGAGAACTCATAGAATTACCAATTGATATATTGAATAGATTAATATATGATTTATAAATATTCTAAAATAATAAGAAGTAATGTATAAATATAACTTACAAATTTGATAGGCATAGTTCGATTTATATATTGGTAGAATAGTTAATGTCATGATTTAACACAATGTTATTGCCAAATTTAACTAAATATTTTGCACATTAAGTTTATAAAATTAACATCATTTCATGCCTAGTCAATCAAATATTTGAATCTTGCTCAAATTACAAAAAGCTTAACAAAAAGTTTGGATAAAATCACAAACGATCTCAAAAGTAATGGATACTCAACATAAATCTAATTTATAAGATTATTGTTAGGATTTTTATGCAATGCACAAGATTCAAATTCTACACATATCCAAGAAACTCAAGCAAAGGAACATATAAGAAGGCATCTACAATCCGAAATATATATACATGGATGTGAACCCAAGCTTAAAAATTTTCAAATACTACTAAGACATCTGGAAACTAAAATTGCAGAAGCAATGTGTAAAATACCAACTAAGAAAACATTATTAAATAAACAAAGACATCAAACAATTGTAAATATGTTTTGAAGATCTGAATTACTAAAAGAAAAAGCTCGGGAACATTTCTCCAAATTCTTGAAGATGACAACAATATTTGTCGAAAAATGTCCAATAAAACAATATTCAAATATATATATATATATATATATATATATATATATATATATATATATATATATATATATATATTGTGGTATAACTTAATTATCTATTTTAATTTCGACATTAATGAATTTAGTTCTTTTGTAAATTATAATGTCATACATAATACAAAATACAAAATGAGCTCAGTAACAAGTTTGGTGTCTTTTTTTGGAGTTACAGGCCTCAATATGTCTAGGCATTGAAAGTACCAGCTTTTGGCACATTACAGTAATTTACTCATCATGAAGCCATACTTTCACAAAGTTAGCAATGAAATCTTGTTTGGTGTGACTGTGTAGATGGCATAGACGTTTCTTGACAATTACCCAAAGATTTTCAATGGGATTTAGATCGGGTGAGGCAGCTGGTCACAATATCACTGAAATCTCCAGTTCTTGGAAATGTGCCAATGTGCTTCGGCTCACATGCACTGGTGTATTATCTTTTTGATACAAGTAAACGTCATTTGCCTGTCACTCTTCCAGCTGCCCAACTACTCTTCTGTTGATGATTTTGTCCTTATACATCTCACTGTTCATGTTTTTTTTGACGACATGAGAAAGTCCTGTGCCATAGCATGAAAAACAAAACCATATCATAACACGCAGTAAATGTTTATAGTTCATCTTGTAATGGTCTGGCGTTAGGTCATGGTCTTCTACAACACGCACAGTCATTCTTGATTTCCACTTATGTCTCGTCGCTAAACATCACTGTTTTCCAATAGTCCACTGTGCAATTCCTGTTCTCATTGGCCCACAGAAGACGTGACCTTTCCTGTTTTTCATTCAGGTATGACCTTCTTCCAGGCTTCAATGTTTTAAATCCAGCTTTAATAATGGCGTGTTTCATTGTACTTGTGCTCACGTCATTACCCAATGGTTCCAACATGTCCTTGATGTTGTTTGCACTTGCAAGAGGGCTTTTCAGAATAAATTGTCGAATGTGACATAAATCCCCTTCATCAAACTTGTTTGGCTGACCGCAGTTCTGATACTTAGTGCCATGATCACCAGTTTCCTCATATAGTTTAATGACGCTTGACACTATTGACTGATTTACGTTGAGATCACGAGCAATTTAGGCACTGGACTTGCTCATATTGACATGAAGCGTAATGATTTGAAGGTCATCATGTCATTGCATGTTGGAAGTTCAAATGTCACCACAAAAAGATCACTAATTATTGATTTTCAACAAAATTTCAGTGAAATTAGAAATGAATAAAGTTCAGAAGTGAGTAGAAATCAGTACTTATACGGTTTGTAAAGCTGTAGTACCTACTATAGTACAATAGAAGCAATAACGTGTATTTTGAGTGCCTATGCAAACTTTTTGAGCACTACTGTAATGTATAGCAGTATCATTTGAGAAACAAATTGTAAATTCAAAAAACCCATGCATAGCCACATGCATTCATTATTTCATTATTTGTAGTATTTCCTGAGAATAAATATGGCATTTGAATATTTCTGAAAAATATTTGAATATTTGATTGAACTACATCTGCAATGAGAAATAGTCAAATGATTCTCATTGGTTAGCATTTCAAAAATCGAAGATTTGGCACATAAATTATATGAAAAAATGTTTATGAAATACTAAAAATGGATTTAGCTGTGGTCATAAAAAGTTAAATTTAAATTTTCAGAGTCATTAGACGAAATATTTGTTGCTGAAAAATCTTTATCCTGAAAGATGGCGCTCAAAAATGCTTATTATAGCCTATCTTAATACATTAGGAAATATTATTTTGTGCAATTTCTTCTAAAGTATGCAACATTTTCAAAAATAATAGTGATAATATGAATGCTAATGTCCTTAAGATTCCACAGAACTATTAAAGTACTCATTTACTTTGCTAGTTTTTTGTGCAATTCATGGCAGCTTTTTGTCAAAAATCAATGATTTTTGAGGTAAATTTGAATATTATGTGCTGTGAGAGCACATAACTCTCGGAATTTGATTGGCTGCTACATGAAAAATCAATTTCCCATTATTCGGTTGTAATCCCTTTACTTATTTTCTGTACAATTGCTATTCAATGAAGAGCAACTGTTTCCTGAATTGTACAAAAAACTAGCAAAGTAGATGAGTACATTAATAGTTCTGTAGAATCTTAAGGACATTAGCATTCATATTATCACTATTATTTTTGAAAATGTTGCATTCTTTAGAAGAAATTGCACAAAATAATATTTCCTAATGTATTAAGATAGGCTATAATAAGCATTTTTTAGCGCCATATGTCGGGATAAAGATTTTTCAGCAACAAATATTTCGTCTAATGAATGCTAATATGTCGGTTTTATGTAGGAATTCGTCTTAAAATATCGCCTAAATAAAATATCTGATAAACACTTATGTGTTAGTTAATAAAGTCGGACTTTGGTAATATTATTCAAAAACGATTAATGATATCAATATGAAATTTGGTCTGCTTGTAAAACTTTGTAAGTGCAAGCGATTGCACTCACCTTCAAATCTAAGGAACATATAATACTTTTTTCAATTTATCAGAATATATTTGCCATTTTATTAATTTTTCTAGCCCTACAATTTGAAAACAATATTTAAATATATTACAATTTTTTTTGAAATTTAGTTTTTTCAATTTGCAGCAATAATTCGTGGTTTACAATATACATATTTCAAGTTTTGTTTTTAATAACCAAATTTATAAAACATTTTTGATTGGCAACAATGTCAACGAATTTGTTAAAAATGATTTATTGGTATTTTTCACAGTGCTGAAATTGTAAAACTATAATGAGTATTTTTCAACAAAATTTACACCAATCTATAAGTAAGTGCAATTTTTATGAATAAGATATTTAATAACTACAATAAATTTAGTTCAACAAACAAATAATACAATAATTTCTATACCATATATTATCAGGATTGCATATGGAAATGGAAATTTCTAATCCACTCCATTTCCAGATTATGGAAATGAAAATGAAGTGGAAATTGAAATCATTTTATGAAATAAAAATTGATGTAAATTTTTAGAAATGCAATTTCAAAAAATGATATTGCATATGAAGAAATTGAACAGCTAAAAACTTGACGTATATGACGTCATCTCTTAACATTGCTCAGCATTTCAATTTTATTATTTTAACTGTAATTTGTATATTTTTTATTATAGCGATAGATATATTTGATATTTCTAAAATGTCATTTGTTTTGCAGGTACATACAAGTCTTAGCTTGAAGATGGATAAAAATTTTTTGCTCTAGCTGTTATTCTAGTGGTGTCATTTAGTCAAAATATTTCTATACGTTTTCAGGGGGAAATGCCAGTTTTGTTAATGTTTGGCTTAATTTTGTTGTTGGAAATTTTAAATCTGAAAATGTCATTTATTGGGTAGATAGACACATATCTTAGCTTCAAAATCAATATAAAATTTTTGCATTAGCTATTATTCTAATGGTGTCAAAAAGGCAAAATATTACTTCTATATATGCTTTCAAAATAATGTGTTTTTAGAATGTGTGATTTAAGTTCATTGCCAAATTTTAAACATCTTGAATTTTTGTTTGTTTGTAAGTAGTATAGATCTGAGTGAAGTTTGTAGCACAATTGACCTTTTGACCTTGGCAGGAATGTCTGTCATGTCTGAGATGTAATTCTGTACTTTGGCCTTCTGTGTATCTCTGACGTCAAAGAAACATATTCTCTTTTGTTGTAATATTTGTTGGCAAGCAATTTTGTTTGCAGTCTATAGTATAAAATGTAAATAATTTTTTTACTTGCTTATTTACATGGCATAACTTAATTTACATATTTTATTTTACTTTACATATTTGCTTTTTGTTAATATACGTGACTTGTTATTTATGTGGTCTAACTTAGTTTAATTGTTTGATTTTACTATAAATACTTGCTTTTTGTTAATGTACCTGACCTCCCTATTCATGGGACCTAACTTAGTTTACATGTTTTATTTTACTTTTCATACTTGCTTTTTGTTAATGTACATGACTTGCCTATTTATGTGGCCTAACTTAGTTTACATGTTTGATTTTATGTTTATGAGATTATAAAAACACAATAGCAATCACTAAATGATTTAAACTACATTTTGTAAATTAGGTATTAAAACAACTTGGGAAAGTTTTCTAAATCTTGAAATAAATAGCTTAAATTACAAGTATCAGATTAATCATTATATTCAAATAAAAATTTATATCTCGCAATATGCAATTTGGAAAACCGGATTTTAACTCAATTTCCCTGATAAATGTCTTAACATCATATAGAGATTGGGAATTTTTAAAAATAAATCTGATCTTGTTAGAGTTTCTAAGGCATAGGACTGGAGAGAATGCCAATATATTTTGGATTTCCAAGAATTTTTTCACCATTTAAGAGTCTAAAATATGAATTTTTATCAGAAGCAGATAAAATGAAATAAATACATATTCAAGGCAGTTTATTCATTGTATTCAAATATAAAATTTATATCTTGCAATATGCAATTAGGAAAACCAGATTTTAACTCAATTTGCCTGTTAAATGTTTTAAAATCATGTAGAGATTGAGATTTTTTTGAAACAATATCCGATCTTGGTAGCGTTTCTAAGGCATAGCATTAGAGAGAATACCAATATATTTGGAATTTCCAAGTATTTTTCTACTATTTGAGAGTCTAAAATATGTATATTTATTACTAGATTTAGCTCCAGTTTTCCACTGTTCTTTTAAGCATTTCGGTATCAATTTCATTGCATGCTTTCCTTGTGGAATCTTTGAGATCGTCAATATTTTTATGTTTTTTCCATAAGCTATATTCTTTGTATGTCCCAAAAGAAAAAGTCCGGGGGTGCAAGATCGGGACTTCTTGGAGCCCATGACACCCAACCACCACTGCCAATCCACTGTTTGAAAAAAGTTTCATTGAGGAATTTTCTGACATATGTACTTCAATGTGGTGTTGCGGCATCTTGTTTGAGGAAAACGCGACTAAAACAACGACGCGTCTTCAGTTCAGGAACAAAGAATATCTGAAGCATTGCCAAATAAAATGTTGCTTTCACAGTATCAGTTGGAAAATAGTAAGGTAAAATTAGTTTTGTGCATAAAAAAACCACCAAAACATTGACCTTTGTTAATGCTCTAGGGACCTCAGTAAAGTTGCTTAGGTTCTCATATCACCAAATTATGGAATTGTGCCTGTTGACACTGCCACTCAAAGGAAATGTTGCTTCATCAGACCAGAAAACACAGATTGTAAAGAATGAAATTCCAAAACAACATAAATTCTTTACTCCATTGTCAACATTTTAAAATTGACAGACTTTTATATATATATATATATATTACATCAATAAATGTTAATAACCAATTTATGACACTTATAACAAAACAACAATTTTGAAAAGTTTTATATAAATATTTCTACTTGCAAATATTTTATTCTTGAATTTGACGAGAAAAACGTATTGAAAAAGTATTTATTTCATTTGTACCAGAGATGTTGATTAAAAAATCGGTTTACTTTATTAACATTTTAGGATTGTAGCATTTATCATTTACAAAAATTTATAAATTGGGAAAAACATGTTGTAATAATAGTTGAGATTGTTTTCCAACTTGAGAAAAATAATTTTTTGTATATTGAAAGAATTCTAATATTATATGAAAATGTTTTACTTAATCGTGATAAATGTTAGAGTGTTTTAAACTTCATGTTTGTAAAATTTGCACCAATTTATTAATTAGAAGATGGCAAGTTTACAATTGTAATGTTGACATTGTCTAAAAAAGCATGCAACTTTCTACATATATGAATACAAACAGCCAGTATAATGGAATTTCGCGTTGATGAAGGAAGGATAACTACCCAGAAAGATTTCAAACTTTTTAGTAAGCTATTTTTTAATTAAATCTCAGATATTGTCTTCAATCTTCACGCTTTTTTACAATATTATTTCTAGTTAGTTTTTCGGATATTTTGTTTAAAAACATAGTCAATATATTTTAATGAATTGCTGCGAATTTACTGTCTGATGTTAAATCTATTATATACTTTATTATAAAAAACGTCATTTGTTTGTTAATACACATTTTTAATTGAATTTGCTTAAACTTTTAATTGTCATGTGTTTTATGCTGTTATCTATCACCTCATTTGACTTGTTTATTAATAATAAGATTTAGATACTACCATGTGCAATTCATAACTTGCAAATAAACATTGTGTATATTTCCTACAGCATTCCCATCCCAACATAAAGGTTTTTCACTGTATCTTCCTCCTGCAGTTGTATAGTCACTGTGTTTGTGATTTTGTTAATAATTTTTTGTTTCTCTGCATCTGAGTCTTTGTCAGATTCCTCATATATCACTTCTTTGGGATCCAGTATGTGTGGTGCTTGCAACTCCCTCTCTTTCCTAGAATGGAATTCTATTTCATGGGTTGCTCCTGTTCTCTTCTTCTGTCAACTGTATTAATCTTAATTTGTCTTTCAATTGCTCTAACTCTCCTGCTTGTAGATCATTATCCTCTAATAACAGTCTATTTGTTTTTTCCAGTTCCTGATTTTTTTCTGCCATTGTTGGTTTTGTTCTAAGAACCTTTTGTTGGAATCCAATAATTGGTGGGTGAGGAGTTTGATTTCATTTTGAAATAACTTGCTTTGTTCATCTAAACCAATTCTCCATGTTTAGTCTAATTTCGCTCAATATGGTTCCATTTTGTCTTTCCATCTCTTTAAATTTGATGGTTAGTTGTTCTATTTCATGTTTTAGGAGTGTCTTGTTTTCTTGGCTCTTCCTCAGCATATCAATTATGTCAGGTGAGTTCGTTTCTGGGGGATTCATTTCTGAGGGTGAATTAAGGGGTTGCAATTCTGTGTCAGAGGCTGAGTTTTCACAAAAGTATGGTGATGATCGTATTGTTCTGGGGGTTACTGCCTTGGTTGCAGTTTTCTTTGTGCTGCCTTTCTTACCTTTTGTCATATTCTCTTTCTGGTTTGTAGTGGTCCTCCTTATTGATCACAATTCCAGGATCCTGTTGGGGTGCTTTGGTTTGGTGCTGAGTAAATCTATGATGACTAGTTTGTTTTTCATATAGCTGTCTGTTGCTTACTTCCACTTTCATTTATAGATTTTTTTGTAGTATGCAGGTAGTTTCACTGAATGTTTCTTTTGAGAGTTGCTATTCTTGGCTGTCATGGTCACCATGTAACATCCTCTACCAGGCATCATTACTATTTATCTCTTGTTACTGCATAGTTAAAAATAATGGAAGTGATTTCGCCCCCTTGTTTTGCCAAAAGTATTATTATCAACAGATACTAATCTCTTATCTTTGACACATATTGTTTCTTGGTTGCATAGTACAAATAAATCTAAATTAATCTAATTGATCTAAATAAAATATTTTTAATCATCATTCTTTCGATCTTATTCTCGACTTTGCTTGATGTTTGCAGCTTTTTGGATTTTATTTGCATGATGCTACACCATCATGCTAGATGCAAAGAAGAGATCTAGGATCAATACGATAATAAGCTAACCAAAGGAACTGAATGAGATGCTAGAAAGACCATATATGAACAGCATGGTGCACATAACATTCAACGAAAACTTCACAATCAAAACAGCTCAAGGAATCATGGTGTATATCAAACAAATAGCACAAATACCAGAGATCATTATTTACAAGGACAATTTAACAATTATTCTCAAAGAAAAAGAATATAACAAGAATTTGGAGAAACAACTAGATCAAACACTGAGAATGGCGAGAATCCAAGATATACAGATAGTGGTCATCAGAAGAACAACCCTTGCCACCATTTTTTGGGCAATCAACAAATGCGAGTGGAAAACATATTCTTATGGGAAAAAATAGTAACAGAAACCAAGACAGCAGAGTTGATACGTCTTGACATACAAATAGACTATTGGGCAGCTTACTGCAGACTAATGGTGGATCCCTGCATATCAGAGCTATTCAAGCAGATAAAAATGATCAAATTAACAACAAATACAGAGGGCGTGGAAAAAGCCAATACATTATTTATCAAGTGCAGCCTCACACAGAGACAGGAGCACATCAAATGGATACAGGAGATATGGAGAGAAATGAAACTGCAGAAGAAGAAGAACAAAGAGTGGCCTGAGATAAATATAGAAGCTCCGCCCAAAAGATAACAAAAAACAATAGAAGTGGCACTAACAGAGATAAATAGAGCATATGAGATAAACTCAAATAAGGACTTCATAAATATTATATTTAAAGAAAAGAACACCCCAGAGATTAGATTTAGAACATCTGCATGACTGCTAGCAATATTCACAACACAGGAGCAAGAGCTATGATTACTCATTTTAAGAGCAGGGCGACACAGATTAACAAGAGCAAAAAAGTATGAGATAGCAATGTCCCAGATAAACACTCAGACAAAAAAATTGGTTACTCAAGAAACACGTCAAAAAACTGGCATCCTCGGACAAGATTAAGAAACCAATGCAAGAAATCAAAAAGTTAATAAGCAGAATAATAGTAAGCAAGAGCCTGATAGGAAGGACATTGATGGTAGATATGGCAAACATAACAGGAATAGCACCAGAAGAAATAACAATATTTGATGAACCCATGAGAAAATATATGTGGGGTGCTACTTTGGAAACGTGGCTTAGACAGGTTCAAACAGAGCATTGGCTAACAACCAAAAAGATCATAAAAAGAAAAATCGTAGACACCAAGGAAATATTCAAAATAATGAAGAATAAAAAGATACAACAGATATTTGAACAGGAAATGAGAAGATATGAAAAAGAGAGCCCGTGATGCACATTTGTGAAGATAATTAAAAGAGCTGAAGTGATGCAAAGAGGAGGCATTACAGAACCAGTTGAAGTTTGTGAAATAATAATGAAGATATAGAAAGAAATTCTCAAAGAAGAGCAACTACTAACATCAACACAACTGATCTTATCCCCAAAAACACAACAACAGATTGACAAAATCAACATAGAGAAATGGGGAGCCTCCACACCAGAACCCACAAATGAATGGATTGATACTGATGATGAGAGATTTTTGGTCGAAATATAGATAACAAAAGAATCAGAGGAGATTCACTCCAGGAACTATCAATATGTAAAGGAAGAACAAACAGTCGCATCAATGAAACTCATGTTCATCAAGGCATTCACAAAAACAGTATTAGAAGAACTGCTCAAACCCTACAACCAATTAGCCATGGACGTTGAATGCATCACATCAAAGATAGAAATAAAAGACAACATTCAGCTTAAAATGAGCAGAAGAGGACTAATGCAGATCTTTTGGGTTACACTAAAAGACAGCAAAATGAACTACCCAGCCATGATCAGACTGGCAATGGCACCAACAACATTGGCAGATTATACAGAGATAGAAAAACAGATTAGGACGAAAATCCTTATTTGCACTCTGCCAGAAACAGTCTCTATCCCAATGGTACTTCCAAGATGGAGAATACCAAAAAATGTCAAAGTCGCGAAAACATTTTTACATGAATACAAGCCTTACTTCAACACTAAAGAAACAGATAAAGCAATAATCTACAGGGAGCAATCTATAAAGGAGCAATTGAAAGAATTAAGAGACAAAATAGATAAACAAACGACAAAAGCGATAATGCTATTCTCTGGAGTAAACAACATGGTCTGGCTGGATCTCTTGGATAAGAAATACTGATTTTACTACATCTTGAAACAAGTTAAAATAGTAACCATGATGAGACTAAACAAAAACTATCTGAAAGTGATAACAGAGCAAGAAGTCAGAGACAACATAAGCTTCTTTTATAAGGATTTGGCAAACACCAGAAGCCTCAGGAGAGTATTTACATTCTTCTACCAGAATACCACAATATGTGAAGATATGGCACATACAAGCAGAGCAGACACACAAATGACGCTGATGATAGTGATAAAAGGCATCCATCTCTATAGAAAATTCTACGAGATTTTTTCAGCTAAGATGAATGAGTTGCAAGAAATAACACCGATCTCAGAAAATATCAAGGAAGCAAAGTTCCTATGCTGTCACAGTACCATAACAACAGAGAGAGAGGCAGTCTTAAAAATGACAAAACAACCTGAATTTGTGACAACAACTTGGAGCAATTCCTGAGCCAAAATAATCATATGAAAAGCTGATGAACTGGTCCATAGAGAACGAGCTGTGCTAAAAATAACGCAAGCTGAGGAGGGTGTGTAGCATAATCCAAAGCATAATGCTGCTAAGAAGAGAAGATCAGATGATTAGTCAGTTAATAGATTTAACATTGAATTATTATTTATTGATTATGAATTAAAACAATTTAAATTTAATTATCATCATTATGTTTGTAAAATGCAACTAAGAAACAATATTGCCAATAAGTACATGCCAATGAATAATTTGGCAAAATGAAAGGGGTGATAATGCATCCACTATTTTGAGCCATTTTTAGCAGACAATACATTCCAATTTTCAATTGACAGGTATTTTTTGAAATTGAACTATAAATAGAGTGAGAATCAATTTGGAAAATTGCTGAAGTAAATTCTTTGGAAATCTTATTCTTAGATTTAACTTGGTTTGCTTAATCAATGTCAAGCTAAAGTGTAGATGCATTAGTAATGGCTTGGGAACACATTCAGCATGATTCGAGGGTCCTTGATTCAAGCCATGAACCTGCATTTACATTAAGGGTACAAATAGAAGTTTTTCTCTGTTTAGCTGACTATCAATTCATTCATTTACATGTATTAAATAATAGACTTTAGAGATAAGGCGAGTTAGCTGATCATGGGCTATATCTATATTATACTATCTTGACTACATATGTAACCTATAAATAGACCAATAAATAGACCAAGCATGTATTGTTATCTAAATGTAAGGGAGGAAGCTGCAAGTAATTATCTATTTTATTATCTATATTAATTAAAGCCAATAGTTTTCAGTAATGGGTAAAGTGATATTTATTAAGCAGCTAGTGACATTGCCAGGTTGTGAAGTACAAAATTACACATTACAAATTGAGTTTAAATCAGTTACATCCAGTCTTGAGGGTTGCACTGAGTTAGGATAGGGAACACATAAGTTGTTTCGTTGAGCTGAGACTTAGAACCACTCAATCATCAATGAAGACATACAAATGTGGAATGATTTGGAGATTGGAGTTGGCCAGAGGCCACATTGGAAGACAGGTGAATCATAAGGGAAAGTTGCAACAGTGTCATACCTAAATAGTATCAGATTAGTTGGAGTTAATTTAAGTTAATACCAACATATCTTATATTGAAGCAAAACAAAGATCAGTACATCCCTACCTGCATCTAACAAGAAGTAACATTTAAAAGAATAAATAACTCTATGTTAACGCCCCGTAGTGGCATACTACAGTAGTGAGCTTTGCTTTTTCAGTGCTGAGGTTTTCTAGCTCATTTCTTAACATGATATGCAATCCCTTGTTTTTCTAGAAAACTTCATACAATTTTCTTTTTGCAAAATCTTTAAAGTTTATCCCTAGCAAGATAAATAGCTGCCTCATTTGTTGAAATTGTTCTCTTCTAAAAAGTTATTAGCAATTCTGATAAACAAAAATATATGTGAATAATATTTTTGAATAATAATTTCACTTCAGCATTGGTAAGCAGGTTCTTTACTTGTCTGATGCATTTATTGGATGTGTCTTCCAAGGTGTGATCACCTCCTTTAGCCTAGAAAAATCATGTTATGCCTACTTCCTTTCTATCTAAGTTGATTTCTGCATAATGGGGCTTTGTTAAAAATGTGCTTTATAGCAGCAATAAGTGAGTTGATAGTAGAATTTTTTGCCTGAATTTTCTCACATACACGACATATAGCATAAAACAAGCATCTCTCATGTGTCAAATTAGGTATCAACACTCGCAAACCTTCCACTGCTTTCTTCATGTAAGTCACCCCATCAGTGAGACAAGCCAAGAAATCGTATCAGTCACTGGATACTTTCTCCATGTTATTCTTGATAAAATGGGCAATTGTTGTATGATTAACATATTTAAGAATTTCCATAGTAATAAAATACACTTTGAAATCTTCAGTGTCAAATGTCCCTGCTACTACATTTGCCACGTAGCGTCCCATGTAATCTGTTGTCTCACCCACAGAAATCTATTTTTTCCTTAGAGCAAGGGATCTTTTGATTTCGTGAAATATCAATTCAAACAAAGAAGGTACGTAGTTGATGTAGATAGATTATTCTGAAGGCATCAGCTTCTTTGTCCATTTTGCAAGAATTTGAGCCATTTTTTTATTGTTAAGTTTGTGAAAGGAATATTGGCAGCTGTGAGCATTTCAGCAATATGATTAAAATATTCCCTTTCTGTGGTGAAGAAATCAGTAATAGGTGTTACTGGATTGCTCATACCAGCTTCCTGCTGCGCAGCACACCTTATGTGTTTTAATCAATGCTGCGTAATCTGAAATTTTTTTGTGAAAGACAGTGTGCATTACACACTAGACTTCCTTCCACTGAATGCAAGAATGCAAATTATGACGTGTATTTGATTATCAATTTAGTATTTGTGGTATTTGTTTTCGGCATCTTGTCAAGAAATACAGTACCACAGCTGCTATCTCAGAAAAGGGTAAACCAAGCTGTTATCCTATCAGAAGCGAGCTATATTTCTTGGCGATGTGATACAGTGGCGTTATACATGGCTGCCATTTCTTAGAAATGCGCAGCATGACTAAAATATTCAAGAATATCTTAAACAAATGCCAATTTATGCCGCATAAAAATGCAAGACAATATGTACAATAAAGGTCGAACATGCATGTATTGTACATTATATGCAAATATGCATTTACACCAAGCCTGCAAATGAGCACACAACAATGCTGACTAGCTAAGCAAAGTATTAACTATAATGATTAGGATATTAACTAACAAAACTATGTCATCCATAAATTTTCAAAAAATTCAAAATTTTGTCAGGATTTTCACTAGAAATCCAAGAAATTTTCAACAGTTAATTTTGGATTATTTTTCCAAAATTTTATTTTACTGAAAACAATATCAAATTCTAGAGAGTATATCATGTCTCCAAATAACATTCTTAGGCATGTAAATTATATAAAAAACACAACATTTCTAAACTTTGTTAGCTTGATTTAAAATTGCAGCTGAGCGACATAATTACAGTGGTACATTTAAAGAAGATGTCCTTACATTGATATGATCAGTGCAAAATCAGGAAAAATGTTTTCACATTGCAATTTGATCACAAAAAAATTCCATGAGAGTGATTCACTATTGGAATTGTTTATTATACATTTTTAATGCTTGACTAAGTTCCAAAAAGTGAACACCAATTGGGCACGCTAGATTGAATAGACCTAAATTTTGTACCAATATCCAGGTATGTGCTAACTTTTTCTAGCCAAATTTTTCATCTACCTAAATTATCTTGAACAAAGCTAAAAATATGATAAGGCAACCAGTAAATTTACGTCAATTACGACACACTATTCTCTATCTAAAATGAGGTTGTTTGATATTGCACTAAAAAATAATTTCATCACAAAGTTCAGCTAATAAGGTTATTATCAATATCTTGGACATAAATATTTGCACTAGATTTTCTTTGGAAATATGGACTTTATGACTGTGTGATTAGCAAGTGTTCAGAAATGTCAATTGAATATTCATTGCAAAGTTTCACTATGCATATGTATGTAGGAATTGCATTATACTGCAAATGTATTGTGAATAAATTTTCTGCTGCTAAATTTATTACAATATTGGAAGAGCAATATATATATATATATATATATATATATATATTAACAATACATCATTGCAAGCTCTTTTTGAATACTAGACCTACGTGCATATAATGTAAGCGTTGCTAATTTAACTTTAGTTAATGATATTCTATTGCTTAACTCTTAAATAAATTAAAATGTCGAATATTTGGTCATTTCTGAAAATTTAATTGTGCCAGAATTTAATTCTAAGCAAAACGCTATGAATGAGACTAATAAATTGGCAAACAAACTGTGCAAAATATATTTCGCAGCAAACAATGATTGAAACAGCAAGATTGTTTTCTCTATGTAAGTCATCTACAAAGTATATATATATATATATATATATATATATATATATATATATATATTGTGTCCAAAAGATACAGAAAACTAAATAGTTTGTGTTTAAAATAATTTTTTTAAAAAGGATTAAAGCTGAAGTGAAAGTTAAAAATATATTATTTAACTTGACTGAAAGAAGATGCTGTTGATGGTTGAATAGCGCGTGCTTTTAGTAGAGCATGTATTTTGCAATAATGATTAGCATGCTGCAGATGTGATAGAACTTCACGCTTAGAAGTTCCAACAAACTTGTAATCTTATGTCTTGAAGGCTCTAGCCTTGTTAGACAGCTGACTTAAAACCTGCTGATTTCTCTTGTGGGGCAAATGGAGGGAAATGGTATCTCCAAGAATGCACACATGATTCTGGAACCCCAAACGGTGATAAGCACTAACGCTGAAGAACAAATTCTATGGAGAAATTGAAAATATTCTTCTCCCAGCATCGTTAGCAGCAGTTTTTATCAAATTTACTTCGTGCTTCTAACTTTATTTGGCATAGGCACCTAACACAGCAGTCAGCTCAGGGAAAATTTGGTATACAGATGCATCTCTACAGTACTTGGGAATAGTCAAACCAAACGGCGATCAATTCAGTCTTTTATCCATACACTTCTCTTCGATCTCTAGGAAAGAACTCCACGCAATTCTTATAGCACTAGACTGCGCGAATATAGGAGAAACCTTACTCACAGATTCCTGATCGATGGCAATGACACTCAATTCAAGTAAATTGTGCGGAGGAAATTACCTGGAAAATGTCTTACCTACGCTTCTTGTGTATTCAAAAGACCTTCCATCGCGAACTCCAACTGAAACGCTTTCGCCGTTATAGACTTAGTGCTTATGTTTTATTTTTTAAAAATTTTTCATTATTTTTGCAATTTTCAATTTCTAATTTTATTTACAGCAATTGTTTGCTTAACCTTTTAGTTTTGATTTTGTATAAATACTGCCATTTTGCAAAATTAGTCAGTCGATTTGTAATTCGAAAATATAAAATCTAAATCTAATCTGATTTTTGTCGTATTGGTCAAGGATTCCCTCTTCGCCTCCAATAAAAATAGGAGCACCAAAATTTGGAAAATTGATTGTATCTCATAAAATTGTTGAACATAATTTTTATATTATAATAAATAAGAACATTATGGCAAATGAATCACTCAATTAAGTTTACTGAGTGTCTCTTGGGTGCTCTGTATATTACAAACACATGTAAAATCAACGCCATCATATCATATGCATGAAAAGCAAACATAGAATCATGTCTGTATTGTACTTACCGTAATTTAATATTTTTGAAATTGCTTGGTGACAAGATAAATAATCGAAATATCAAATACCAGTCATTAAATATGTATTTTCGTAAATGAACAATATGTTGTATGTATTGTCTATACAAGAGTGATGTTGAAATTTGAATTTCCACTATAGAGTATTTTTGTGTTCACTTTTTAAAGAAAAACTTCATTTTTTGTCACTTTGATGGGCTTACTTTGAGGTAACACCTGAATCATTTTAAAAGTAATTTAATAAATGATTAGCATTGATGTTAGCAGTCAAAACTGAAATCCGATACTGCTTGCTCAGAAACATAATTTAATAAAAAAATTTACATTCTAAGCATATACATTTTCTGAACTAGAAAGCGGTAAGGAATTCAAATATAAGCTCAGAAAAATTGTAAAATTCTGTCCTTTTTGGCTGGGGAAATACAAAATTGCGGATACTTTTTCTAGCACTTTCGACAACCAGACTTATGTTGACATTCATTGAGAATATTATAAGGCCTCTATTTGTTAATAATATCACAACATGTAATTGCAAACGTATTACTCCATATAATTTTGTGCAATCCGCGGTTTGCATACCATTTGGTGTGTGTTTAGTAGCTCTACAATAATGAATATTTTCAGATTTAGAATTTCCTCAGTTGATACCAGTTTTAGAGCTAAAATTTTAATCTATAAAAATTCGTCTGTATTACATAGCTTTTCTCTTTAATTAAACTCGACCTTTGATAAAATTTTCTCCAATTTAGCAATGGTCTTCTGCTAAGCATCAAAACAAAGAAAACTTCCCCGAGTTTTATCAATTTCCCTTGTCTATAAAATCATTTAACGTTCCCTCTGAATATCAATATTGTGCCATTTACCTTGTTTACATCTACAGATATTTTAATACTGCTTTAATTCATATTCTAAACGCAAGTTGGAAATCAAATTTAGTGCTATTTGCAGAAATTTAGCAGCGCCATAGAGCAATGTTTATCTATTTTATAGTTGACCTTTAGGCATTCAAATTTTCCGATTTAAATGATACAATATGGAATATTTTGTTTGGAATATTATATTTTCCTCATAATAATTAGGGCCTACCGTATGCGGTTTTATAAAATGACACTAAAAATTGATGCATTTATTGTATATAAATCTATAATTTAGAGTAAAAATACATGTATATCGGTAGTTTATATTGCAAAAAGAAAAACACAGATCAATATATATTTTAGTTTTATATTGAATAAATAAGCATATTGAGCTTAGTTAAATTTTAGAAAATTTAGTAGATGAAATTTAAACTGATAAAATATTTCTAAAATTTAACATAAGTCATATGAGCAAATGAAAATGTTTTTGATAAGACCTACCCAATAAAAAAGGAAACGTTTTTTATCCGTCTTATAGTACCATAATACGTCGTAAGATATCTTAAGGTTCGTCTTCTAAACGTCTTTTAAAACATCAATTCTAAACCTATATATANTTAAAAGTAATTTAATAAATGATTAGCATTGATGTTAGCAGTCAAAACTGAAATCCGATACTGCTTGCTCAGAAACATAATTTAATAAAAAAATTTACATTCTAAGCATATACATTTTCTGAACTAGAAAGCGGTAAGGAATTCAAATATAAGCTCAGAAAAATTGTAAAATTCTGTCCTTTTTGGCTGGGGAAATACAAAATTGCGGATACTTTTTCTAGCACTTTCGACAACCAGACTTATGTTGACATTCATTGAGAATATTATAAGGCCTCTATTTGTTAATAATATCACAACATGTAATTGCAAACGTATTACTCCATATAATTTTGTGCAATCCGCGGTTTGCATACCATTTGGTGTGTGTTTAGTAGCTCTACAATAATGAATATTTTCAGATTTAGAATTTCCTCAGTTGATACCAGTTTTAGAGCTAAAATTTTAATCTATAAAAATTCGTCTGTATTACATAGCTTTTCTCTTTAATTAAACTCGACCTTTGATAAAATTTTCTCCAATTTAGCAATGGTCTTCTGCTAAGCATCAAAACAAAGAAAACTTCCCCGAGTTTTATCAATTTCCCTTGTCTATAAAATCATTTAACGTTCCCTCTGAATATCAATATTGTGCCATTTACCTTGTTTACATCTACAGATATTTTAATACTGCTTTAATTCATATTCTAAACGCAAGTTGGAAATCAAATTTAGTGCTATTTGCAGAAATTTAGCAGCGCCATAGAGCAATGTTTATCTATTTTATATTTGACCTTTAGGCATTCAAATTTTCCGATTTAAATGATACAATATGGAATATTTTGTTTGGAATATTATATTTTCCTCATAATAATTAGGGCCTACCGTATGCGGTTTTATAAAATGACACTAAAAATTGATGCATTTATTGTATATAAATTTATAATTTAGAGTAAAAATACATGTATATCGGTAGTTTATATTGCAAAAAGAAAAACACAGATCAATATATATTTTAGTTTTATATTGAATAAATAAGCATATTGAGCTTAGTTAAATTTTAGAAAATTTAGTAGATGAAATTTAAACTGATAAAATATTTCTAAAATTTAACATAAGTCATATGAGCAAATGAAAATGTTTTTGATAAGACCTACCCAATAAAAAAGGAAACGTTTTTTATCCGTCTTATAGTACCATAATACGTCGTAAGATATCTTAAGGTTCGTCTTCTAAACGTCTTTTAAAACATCAATTCTATATATATATATATATATATATATAGAAATGATGTTTTATCATGAAAATGTTTAAAATTTTTAGTAGTAACATTGAATCTAGTTGATAAAAAAATAAATTTTTTACAATAATATGTTTTATTATAAGTTCTTCATTCCAAAATCGTATTTTTATATCCTAAAACATTGAATATTATCTTCAAACAAATATCTGTACAGCACATTTAAGTACTTGCAAAGACTTAAAAGATATGTTTTAATGCTTAATGTACTTTTAAAGTTACCAACTTTCACTTCATCTTCAGGATGAATTAATTTGTCTACATCTACTGAAGTACTGGCTGCTGTTAATATGCCCTCCTAGGACTGAAAGATTTTTTTCCTGAAGGAGCATCATTATTTTCAAGAATTACTTCTGAATCGAAATTATTCCTGAAAATAGCTTTTTGAAAACCATTTGAAATTGTTTTTGATGTACCAACTTGCCAATTTTGCAAATTCTATTGTATATAGTGTGTCGATTTTTTTTGCAAAGTGCACACAATTTGTCAAAAAATAATTTACAAGATGGCACGAAGTAAACCAAATGTCCATAGCAATGTTATAATTTAGATATAGGCTAGCTTCTTTCAAGTGACTGTATTGGGAATAGTAATTTTTCCATTTTATGCACGAATACGTGTAACTTCTCACATGTATGGTAATTGTTTAAATGCAAAACCAGATTCCACATCGTAAAACTAAATACTTTTCATGATGCCTCTTCTTATACCAGGGTGCATTTTGATATTTGAGTTAGACCGTCGACATAATATTCATCCGGCATTGTCAAGATGTCCCAGATTTGACCTAATACTGCAATTAATATTTCTGTATCTCATTCAGTGTGATTACGGACCAATTCGTCCGACAGTCAAGTAAAAAATTCGACGGGTGGGGTAGCTTGAGAGGAAAATACTAACAGAATTAAGGTACAATTTAAGAAGTCAAACTCTTCCATCTTTAAAATTCTTAATGATTCTAAATATACTTGTATTTTTATTGATTTTGTCTTGTTTTCATTGTTGCTTATATGCTAAAACATTTTTGCGCGTATTATACTGGTAATCCTTTTTTTTATTGGTTTGGGGCACTTATCATTGTTAGACAGGTCATGTCGGGTCACATGTTATAAATTGAGCATATTTCATGCTTAATATTAGAGTTCAAAATTCCCTAATCCAGGTGAACTACCATCATCAAATATCTTCATTACTTGAATCATGAATCATGATTAAAAGAGCTTCGTCACCAACTTCCTCAACTGTTTACAAGCAACATTAGAGATTTGAAAGGATCGTTGCATGTAAGATATAATAATGGTTTGACATAATACAGTATTCTTAATATTTGTTTAGATCAAATAACTTGGGGTTACAAAATTATCCCATATGACGATAATCATAGAAATGCACTTAATATTGTAAATAAAGCTGTTAAACATTGATGCTATTTAGCATTATTAGGCACTTAGGTTGATATATAAAGTCATATGTTATTGTTGGTTTGCCGGAATTTCCGATTTTCCAGCAACGTAATTAAGGGCTGTGGGGTTACAAAAACACCCCAAACAACGTAGAACGGTTAATGGCATATGACCATTGGAGAATTGATGAGCCATGAATGTATATCTGACAACGATCCATAAGTAAGCCAACAATGGTCTATTAATGGGACATTGGTGAGCCAATAATGGCATCAAATGATTTAGATTTGTAAAATGCTTTGAGTTTGAATCAAACACAATTTTGAATGCTTTGCCGAAAATTTAAAACTATATATTACACGACTTAATGAATAATCGGTGCAATCGGTTGATTAAGTTTTACAGAATATGGATTGCTGAAAATAGCAACTGCTCTCTTGGTTGCATGGCTAGTTCTTTTCAATGTTAAAAAGAATGCTTAAGACAATAAAAATTCAAAGGATATTGTGCAGTCCTATACTTTTTAATAAAAACTGCAAATTGATTTATTTTAAGTATTTGAATTAGTATCATGTAAACGAGTGCGTTTGTTTCTTTGAAAGTACATGTGAATTAAAACGCATCTTTTAAGTCTTTGCAAGACGTAAATTTCTTTAAATTAATAATTCTCTGCTAATTTTGAAAATTGAATTTTATTCAGTGGTGTTTTTTGTAGTTAATAATTGCAAATTTATGTTTATTTCCTCAATAATTTTCTATTTTGCATTTTTGTTAAAATTGTCATTATATGATTCAATATAGTATATTTCTATTCTGAGAATATAATATATTTTTATACATTTAGGTTTGGTGTTGATATATTTTTCTGATATATCCTGCAATAATCATCTGCAAATAGAAACCTTATCCATTCATACTTTGTTTGGAGCTACTATTACAGTACCATGTAATATAAAAGTTGATTTACTCAATGTTCTTGATTTTGATGATAATGGTTTCAGTAAGCTTTACATTAAAGTTGATTCCTGCAGCATCTGGACAACAAAATATTCATTCTACATAAGAGTAAAAAAAACCGGTGGAAACATTGAATTTACTGAATATGTGTATGATAGTTCTACGCCAACTGTTCATCCTCAAGTTTACAGCAATCTTGGATTAATTTCAAGTGACAGCTGCGATTTACGATTTACAAATGTTGATATCTTGAAAATTAGTGATGAATTAATTCCTCCCAATCAATTTTGCCCTTTCTCAAGTTTTATATTCTTCAAGGAGATAAGTAATGGTCAACCTCTTCCCTTAGCTGATCGTGTGAGCATAAGAGTTCATGGAGGTAGGCATTATGTAATTATCTAACACAACTTTCTGTATTTAATGAATGCAATTTGGTATGTAAATATATGTTTTTCATGCAAAGGAATTACATAAAAATGTTAATTTTGCTTAATTTTTTATTGACCCTTTGTTCCTAGAATGCTTTTTCATGTGCTGAATCAGTTTCAATGTTGTTTTTTGAGTTAAATAATATTTAATAATGTAGAGTAAATCTTGGCTAAGCAGAATCAGCTAGAAAAGTTTAGTACTATTTTCATTGAACCATTTGAAATTAATCACATCTCTATTTGATAGATTCTTGCAGAGTCAATTTAATGTGTTAGGTGACAAAGGTAAAATTGTGTATGTGCATTGGAATATCTAACAGTAGCATATTTAAATTTCGTGTGTTATGCTTCTGAAAATATTCTAAAAATATGGTATTCAAATATCCTAGAACTTTAAATTTTGTATACCATTTCTATTAATATACGAAATTATGTTATTTTTCGCGTCCATTTTTTTGAGATGACATTTTTTCTCAACCAAATATCTTTCAATTTGCCAGAGAATTACCAGTAGTTATGCATTAATAAAAATTGTGGTTAAATAACATCCAATCAAAAACCGAGATCTCTAATTACTGAAAAGTGGCAGTTAAAAAATTAAGCAAAAGCAACTTCTATATGTTAAGGATACTTCAGCCAGAAGCGGGGTAAGAAGTTGTCACACTGCTTGGGCCTTTGTAAAACAGTATGTAAATAAGGGCTATTTCTGACATTTGTGCTTCCTTAAAAGGTATATAAATACATTATTTTTATAATTTGACAACCTTGTCTCTGCTTAAACAACTTTGTCCCGTTTTCTTTCAGTTTTTTAGCATTATAATTTTATTTACACTTGATTTCATGTTAAACTTGTGATTATTATACTTTTTATAAATTTTACATAAAAGTAACAATTTATTGAATTTTACTTAGTTAACCTCCTAAATGTTTTCTTTAATTTATTTCTACTATTGTTAATTTTACGTACCAAAGCAATTTTATCCAAGCCTCAAAGCAAATATTGAAAGTCTTTTGTATGGACACATCAATGGGGTTAGTCCCGCTAATTCAATGTGAAAGACTTGCGCAAACACTTATTTGAGCCAGAAGTACATGAAATATGAATTTTTTCAAATAGAATTCACACTGCACAACAACCTTGGACTTTGTGCACGTCGTGCCTATTCTAAAGTCAAGAAAGCAAAAATTCTTGTAGTGTCCTCAGATTATAAATATCTTCATTAGTTGGTGAGTTATAAAGAGCTTAAAAATTATTTAGCACACAATAAAAGATATTGAAAAATCACAATAGAATTAGGATTAAAATTAAACCATTCCAATCTGCTTACTGTAATTTTGTAATTTAGATTGGCCACTTTTTCTTAGGATTAAGATTTCTCATTTTGATTAGTTACTAAAAATAGTCCACCAATAACTGCAATTAAGTTGCATAAGTTTCAAATTTATGAATAATATCAAAGTAACTTGATAGAAAATAATGTTAGCCATATTTAAGTTGGACTAAATTTACCCCTCACACGTATTTAACTATGAAAATTTGAATTTTACTAGGATAAATTTTAGTTTCACAAAGTATTGGATCAATTACATCTTCAAAAGAAAGTTTATCCATTGCGGTTTATTTTGCTTATTATGGGGTTTTCAGTAAAAGTTTATGATTATGAAACTTATTTCATTGTTCCTTGTAAGCAAAAATTATTTTGGGGTTTGCGATTATTCAACTGGTGATAAGAGCTTATCAAAAATTACAAAAAATGCAACCCTAAGTCTAAAGTGGTTACCACATTGTGTGCTGATTGTTTCACCAGAACCGAAAAAAGGAAATAGATATATTTGCCCCCACTCAAGCTCCTTATGAATGTCAAAAAGCCAACCTAAATATGATTTGGAAGCACAATTTTTTTAAAAACAAATAATTTCTTATTTGTAATTATTTTTAACACATGAGTGAGCAAATGGAAATGAACGTTTACCACATTAGTACAAACCATAGCAAAAAGTGCTAATATAGAAAGGGTATTTTGCAGTTGAGAAAGTGTTCTTAACATGGTGCAGTTATGAATTAAAGTTTTTGTGTCTTTAATTATTAATTCCATATTTATTTATTTATATTTTAAAATGCATTAGGACAGTAGAAATGAGTTAAATTTAAAAATTATGTTCCTAATAATATTGTAGTATCATTGCAGAGCTTACTAAAGTTATAGCTTTAGCTCGATGTTACTATATAAAGTGGGCTCCAATGCTAACACATCAAAGGATTGATTACTTCAATTTAAACATGCTTTTTCTTTTAGCAAAAATGAAGCTTACACGAATACAATGGCCTTGTCCATCTTGTTGAAACAGTAGTCTAATTTTAATACTGCAAAAGACATAGCAAAATGCCAGAATGTAGAAAACTTAATTGCATGAACCCAGTTAACACTCAGTTGAAATTTAAAATGTTAATTATTTATAAAAATAAACAAGATAGCCTAAATGAACGAAAACATCGTATGTAGGGAGGCTATAACTATAATCTAACTATAATGTATTGTAATTATAATGTAGGCATAATTAGAATAACAATAAATATGCAAAAGTAAAAACGCAACTGTAACTTTACTGTAATTTAACCATAAATGTTGTTTATATTGGAGTTGTAGTTGTAGCCTAGCAGTGAGAAAGTAAACTAATCAGAATCAATCAATACAGTTGGCTCAACTGCTGGCCTCTCCTGTCTTCTGATTGGTTGACTGTAGAAATAGAGAGTAGAACGTGTTGAACTATGTGTTAATGCTTATTGATGAAAACAGAGACGGGTCTACAGATAATCACATCGGAAATAAAATAATCGGCCGAATTTTATTACCACATTTTGGCCAATTAATCAGCTCATCCCTAATATATACACCATTGCTGGTAACCATACAAATGAATTTGCTAGTAATAAAAATTTAAACTCTCCCTATTCAATGCAATGGCATTATAATTAAATTCCCAAGTATCAATAATTCATTTACCATTGTTGGCCATTATTGGTGTTTAGCCAATGTGCTTTTAATGCTGAAGGCATATATTTAACAATGTGACAGTAATACAGTTTTCTTAAGAAAATTTAATTCATTTCAAAAAATTATTATCAAATATTTTCAAATATATTTATATTAATAACAATGAATATAAATTTGTTTTGTAATAGAAAAAATATCACTATTGTGATTACATTTAGTTTATATATGTTTGACTTATGTTCTATGGAATGTTATCCAATAAAAATGTTCAGCATTGTACTTTGTATAATATTAATAATTTGAGAAAAAATTTTAAAAACTTCTTCATTATAATGTCATTGTTGGATTTATGATTAGGCAATTAATGGCAGTAGTGGCCAACAATGGAAACAATAAGCCACCAGTAGTCCATGAATCCTTGTTTCTTGGGTTAGCATGCTGTATAAGAAAAATTCATTGAATTTACATCAAAATTAGTAATGTAATAGGGTTTAAATAAAGTTGAAATCTTAATATTTCAAAATCCCATCACAAACTTTAACTAAACTGAATTTTTGACGCTGAATTTGATTTTTTTGCTATAATTTCAATAGCATGTGTATTTATGGAGATAGTTTTTAGGATGCCCCTTTACAGGGGAATAGGAGGAAAACAAAATTTCTAATTAAAATATTACATGAACATTTGAATTCACAGTGCCAAATTTGACTCTAGTGCTAAAAATCAAAATTATTGTGTTAAACATTTCAGAAATAATTTGCGAAGATGACTGTTGCAAAACTTATGAACAGTACTGTATGTATATATATATATATATATATATAAATTTTTATTATTTGGCTATAATTAATTAATGGCAAATTTATAATTCATATTTTCCATCAACAAAGATTCCTTTTGTCCAAATATGATAAACATAAATTAATTTACTAATATGATAAAATGTGATTGATAATTTAAATTTAAATAAAATATAAAACTGGCCCAGTGCACCCCACACATGCGGTGCACTGGGACGGACCTTGGGGTGCACTGGGACAAACTATCTTAGGTATCTAAAACAAATGCTTTAGTAAATTAACATTTATTATAAAAAAGAACAACATTCCACAAATTACTACAAGTTATAATTAGTTAAATTTTCGTGAAATACAAACTGCTTTTTAGTAAAAGTATTTCCACCTATCGATATTGGGATCTCTAAATTCAGCCCAATGGCTTCGACCTCAATATAATCAATGTCATCCTTTTCTGGGAATGAAAATTTCATGGACTCCATCGCTTTTGTAGGCTGTCTTGATAGAAAGTTGATTTCATCGTTATTGCTTTCCTTATTTATGTTGAAAATGACACCTGCAAAATGTTTGCTAACTCTTTTTGATTTGTCTGAAACCACTGCAAATTTGCCTACTTCTACAGTCCAATCTTCGTTTGTAGTAGAAAATTCTTCTTTTCTGACTTCCGATTCATCAACTGTGACAGGTTCAGCTAAATCTTCTTCAAAACTGGTATCAATTTCTGGTTCTGCCTCTTTAATGATGTTTTTGTTTGTTTTTCTGCTGTTAATACAATTTATTAGTAGCTGTTTTATCAGGGTATCTGTGATCAAGACTTAATTACTACTAATCATTCATATATAACACAAAGGAATAAAATTTAACGAATTTTAAATAGCCTTCTTTACAAGAAAATATGTGGGGCAGATTGAGACACTGTCCCAGTTCTCCTCAATCAAGATATCCCAAAGCGCCCCAACAGCGATATTCTAGAAAAACCAATTACACATGGTTAACTATGGAAATTTTATTATATAAAATATATTAAGTAATAACATACCTGTTAGTATTTTATGTAGAATTAATTCAAAGGTTTTGTTATTTAAGGTAAATTGCTAGGAGAAAAACTCTTTGCTGTAAAAAATTACTAGTAGAGTGAAAAAACAGATAATTTGAATTGTACATCAAACAACTTAGGCAATTCTCTTGAAACTAACACAATTTATCGAGATAAGGCATACAAACATTCTTATGACGTCACTGACAAGATGTTGCCAATTAGCTTTAAAAAAAGTTAACTGTCATACTGTGCCCCATGTCCCAGTGCACCCTACTCTCCCATATATATATATATATATATTATATATATATATATATATATAGGGATATTGAGAGGGCACAGATTGTTCATTTTAGACGGAACCTAGGAGGTCTCAGGCAGCCCACATGAAATAAATTTATTTTATCTAGAATTATAAATGTTGGCGCTAGAGATTAGTGTACGTGAAGGAATACCTTGAACAATGCACTGTGGTATACACATTAGAGATGCCCCTAATGAAATGAAGATTAGCATAAGCACTTTAGTTAAGGTTTAGCTAATCCTGTCGCCCACTGCTGTTAAGGTAACCTTAACTTAAGCCCTAACGGCAGCGTGTGACTGAATTTCTTAATGATAAACAAAAATCATTTGCATCCCCACATTTTAAAAATAAATGAGTGGGGGATGCCATCCCCAGCAAGTACAGCATTGATGAGCATGTCAAAAAGTCAGTTGTTTTATTATTAAGCTGAGATTGCTGACTATATTGCTACAAATTTCAACATTACATTGTATAGCACATCATCTATCATTTGTTTACAAAAGTCATTTTCAAAAAATGAATGGTTAAAGACCTTCAAATTGTTTACATAATGTGGCTTTGAACCTTGAAGCATTTATAACAGTCTATCTACACTATAATTTTAGGCTATCCTAACAAATATTTTGAGTGTCCACAATGAACAATTGAAAACGCTGGAATAATAGTTAGCAGCTCAAAATTTTGGGAAGAAATCGAACTTTAATATTTTCTCTATTAATTTTTAATAAATGTCTCCACAAGGTGAGCAGCCTAAATTTCAACTGAATTTAATGCATTATTAAGCGCTTGCACCTTCAATTTTTAAGCTCTGAGGAACCTACATTTTAACTCTTATGAACGAGATAATGGATGCACTTCGATTGGCAAATGCTTGCCTTTCTCAGGACATACCTTTGCAAATTTTAATATTTCGTATTATTAAATTTTAAAAAATAAGCTATAAAATGTATTACTAATGGCAATTTAAAAATCAAGCAGGGAATCCACAGTTTTTGCTCATTAACAATGCCGGAAAGACAGTAAACCCAATTGCTACGCTGCTATAACAATCCATCTTTCTAGGGATGATTTACATGCATTAAAATAGGAATAATTTTTCGCCATCTAATAGTTGAAATGCATTATAGATTTCACTCTTGAGTGCACAAATTTCTCCATATGCTGCTATTTCAATTTTAAAAGGACAACTGCCCTTTCCTTGCGGCACCACTGGGTACCATACCATTATGTAGCATATTAGGAATGCTATAATTGTATGGTAGAAAACGAATTTATGGTCATTATACATGTCCAACTTAAAACTATGGCTGTGCTTTAAACGCAATTGCAATCCATAAATTTATTGTTATATATAGGGTAATTATATTGAGTTTCAATGAAATTCTAAAGTTTTGTGTCATACATCTTGTATTTACAAAAATTCCATGGCTAAATATTTATTTTAGATTGTTTTGAACAAAAAACAACACTTTGATAGAATCACAAATTGGAATTGTTGTGCAAAATTTTACTAAGCAGTTTTAGTTGATAGAAAACACAAATACTAAACATGAAGTTGTTTCCCATTTGTAATAGTTGATTGCAAACAAATACTAACTATTAATTTGTTTCCAATTTCAATGTTTGCGCCTAACAAAGCGAATTGTATTGGAAAACAAACAAAAATTATTTTATTTTAAAATTTGTTTCTGAATGTTTCAAAATCGTTCTGCAAACTAGATATCACTACAGTTTTATATTATATAAAACTTCAGCTTGCAATTGGGTATTTATTTTGTGAAATATTAGAAATGACGTTATTTATTTGCTATTACCTACATAAATTTTACCATCATTCACCATCTATTACATAATTATGATGTTACACAGGCGCAATTTAAGATATTTTAATTAAGAAGGGCGAATATATTGTGACTAGGCATATATGGTCATAGAATTAACAACAACCATGCTTGGAGTAACACAGCGAATCTATTAGCCACATGAATTTATAGATGAATATATTCAATAAATGGGATTCTCTAATTATGTATGTGATCCAAAATTATTTTGAATTTGTAAACGTAAATTAGAACATGAATCACTCTGGATAAAAATTTATCATTTGAAAATAAATGCCATAAAGAACTGATTAATATCACATACAATCGCAATGATAGAATTATCGGGATTGACTACCTCATGAAAGCCTTGAGTTAATTGGCAAAAATGTGTCTACTTTTCAAGTAAACATATATAACTGACTCCACAACAAAACTACAGCTTAAAAAAAAACATTTGCAAGAAATTTGTTCACATTCTGATTTTCATTGTGTGAATATGACTTTTCTAAACGAAAGTTTTACAATTAATAAATAGCATGTTATTAATTTTAAGACGCTTCCCGCCATTCGGCCTCTAGATGTTTCATAAGAAATATTGTTTTGGAGCACAAAAAACTCGATTGCCTAAATGTATTACTCAAAATATGGTTATTTACTTGCGAAACCGTTGCATTTGAATAATGAACTGACTCCATTCAAACAACCAATGTCCAGATTCAAATGTGAAGTTTTAGGCTGGTGCATACGATTTTCTACCATGACGTGCTTTTAAGTTCAGCACTTTACAGGTAAATTTATTTTTAGTTTTCAAACACGTTTGAATCAAAACTTTTCGTAATTTACATGTTTGAATAATATGCAGGCTTGCATTTGGAAATTCGATTGTCTTCCTTTTCCGTAACTATTTTAGAAATATTTCCATATATTTTCCACAATTCTGAGAGCTATGTAGTGACAATGGTTCTGCGGGATGAAAATTTTACTGGTTTCAGTCTCATTTAGTCTCTTTGGATCTGGTTCCACTCTGTCTCATTTAATTTTCTGATGCGACCGTCCCCATAGCATGCAACTAATATTGATCAAATTTTGAAAAATTATCAGCAGCATTCTTAAATCCGTAGTTCCAGGTTCTTTTACTCGCAGGCCGATGTTAATCCCAGTCACATGGAACTGAGATGAGCAAGTAGAGCTGTGCGGTTACGAGCATTTCATGACTTTAACCTAATCAATGTTATTTTTCTAGCAACTGTAACCGGCTTTTTTGTAGCCCTAGCCGCCCAAGATTTTTTGGAATTCTAGACTAAATACTCAAAATACTAAAATTTCAACTAACGAAAATCCAAAAATTCTTTGAAATGAAAATTATTAAAGGCGTCTTTTGACTGATAGATAAACAATAATTTTTGTTTTTCTATTCGCTATCCTTTGTATGATTCACACTAAATTTGATTATTTTAATGCATTTTGTAACTATTGTTTAAATTTTTTTCATATTTAGTGTGGAGTGTCCTCCCTCTCCTCCTCTTTCACGCTTCCCAAAATTGTCTAATTTACAAAATAGAAAAATATTTAAAGCTAAGTTTACTTAAATTTAGGTTATTTTGTATTTTTACAGCATTGAAAATATTTTTTTGAAATTGCATTTCTAAAAATTTACATTGAATTTTCATTCCATAAAATGATTTCACATTCTGTTTCATTTTCATTTCCATAATCCGGAAATGGAGTGGATTCGAAATTTCTATTTCCATATGCAATCCTGATAATATGTGGTATAGTAATAAGTGCATTATTTGTGTGCTGAACTAAATTAATAGTAGTTATTAAATATATTCAACGATCTTATTCATAATAATTGCACTTATTCTTACTATGTTACATAATGGTATGGTACACAGTTTTGTATACTTCAAAGCAAATTTGATTGCAAAATTTTTCAAAATTTATATTCAAAGCTTTGAAAGCATTTCATACCAATGCTCTGCTTTTACAATTAATTATTGCATTGGCCTGAAATTGTATTAAATATATTCAACGAAAATAATTAGTGGTTGCTAAAATTTAGATAGATTACTTAAAACTATGAAATTAGTAATAAAATATTGGAATTAATATCACTCTGATTAAATGTTATTAATATCATTATTGATATTTAGCAATAAAAAATTTGTTAGTACTTTCAAAAAATGAAATTAGACCTCAAACCTACCAGTTATTAAACTATATGTTAGCTTGAAATAAAATAACTGTAATCAGTCAAAGTTTCAAGATTAGAAAAAATTAACAAGCACTAACTGTAATTTCATATAATGCATATTTCAATAAAAATATGAATTTCATTTGAAATATATACATATTTGTAAACAATTTCAATTATATGCCAATTTTTTACAATTAAATATATTAATGAAGACTAACAAAATACATTAAATTAAATAATATTAGTACTTTCAGCAGCAGGTTTCCTATATTTTAATGAATTAATACTGAATTATGTACATGATTCAAATGCTCAATGCAAAATATTGTTGCCACAATCATGTGTATGATCAGATTTACTTGATATTGGATTTATTTGGATTCTTAATATAACAAGTAAAATGCAAATGAATGACAATGCAGGATGTTTAAAATTTATCAAAGAATTTAATTCAAGCATTCTAAAATCTGACATTTTCTTTTGAAAAATACATAGAAGCATTATTTTAACTCATAGACCCCACTAGACTAACAGCTAGAGCAAAAAAAATTGTATTCATTTTGAAGCTAAGACATGTGTCTATCTACCCAATAAATGACATTTTTATATTTTAAAATTGCAACAACAGATTTAGGCCAAACATTAAAAAAACTGGGATTTACCTTTGAAAAAGTATAGAAATATTTTGACTCAGGGGCCCCTTTAGAATAACAGCTAGAGCAAAAATCTTTATCCATGTTGAAGCTAAGACTTTTATCTACCTATACAACAAATGACATTTTAGAAATATATATACTACTACAATAAAAAATTATACAAATTACAGTTAAAAAAGTGTATATATAATATATATGTCTAAGAGAACAAATAGATGAAGTAATCAACAAGAAAATAACTTACAGCTATGATATAAATATGTTAATTAAACATTCAATCCTCAACAACAAACAAATTGGTATCATGCACATTGTTCACTAACTGAAAATCTGTCTAACATTTCCTGTTGAAAAACATTTTATCTAGAAAATCTTATGATTCCCAACAAGCAAATAGCCTAAAAAATACTAATTAATTGAGGATTATGTTGGCAACACTCTGGCTTTTACAGAAATTTGAAAGTGCAAATTTGGTTGAAATGGACATTACGCAGATAACTAAGCGGGTAAATACATATATTCCTTGTTTGTTTGCAAATTATTTTTAATCACAACCAATTATCTCAGGTATCATTGTGTGTTTCTGGCCTAATTCAAACTAAATTATTAGTGCCGAATTTATGCAATATTAAAGGTATGTTTGGAGGCGTATTTAGGTAAAATCTATTTCTGAAATTATTATCAGCAACCCTACCTTCAAAATATATGTTTGCAGAATAAGGCTAAAATTAACAACTGGAAATAGGCCTATCTATGCCATTAGAGTATATTACATAGCCCAATTACATTTTACATTTTTACAAATCATATATTATTACCAGCACTTTTAATAAGTTCAAAGTACAGGAAATTCCAATTAAAATTTGCAAACGTAATTGTGTATATTTGTATACAATTTATACATTATTCAATTTTTTTTTTTGAATGTCACTTTAAGTGTGTTAATAATCTCTATCTAAGTGAAATTTTGTAAATAAATTTTATTGTTCATACAACAGGTTCCACGTTATTCTTTTCAACAACTTATAAATATGGTGGCGAATATTTCAAATCTGAAAAGGATCTTCGTGTTAGCCATTACTTGAAGATAAAATTGTAAAGCAACCAAAACTATTTGTTATATAAACATTAAAATGCAAAAGAAGAAGAAGCACAGAGAAGCAATTGTAATACCTTAGTTGCTGCAAATACCGCCAAAATTTATTGATTCTAATATAATTTGAGATGGCGTCAATAAAAAATGTCAGATGCACTATAAGCAACTTGCAATACCAAAATCAACTTAGTTTTGAGGCGGTTCATGATTATTATAATCACTAATACAAAGATTTTATAGAGCCATACATTGGCATAGCAAAAAATAGGGTCTTAACTTATTTAATGTTTCTTTTATACAATTTGAAACTAGTAATCCAGCTAGTATCCAATTTCAATGAAAAGTAAAATTGAAAATTTACATTTTAATTTCAAATTTACCTTGAAAAAATGAAT